>QEPC01006817.1:6123967-6156205 GCA_003113815.1 Sphenodon punctatus
AAATCTGCAAATATGGTTCTGAGATTATTATGGCTGCTATTTCACTAACTCTTCTTAATGAAGTTATTGCTAACAGGAATACTGTCTTTAAACCCGCACCCCATAACCAGTTCATTTGCACCCCCATATAATCAATTCATGCTGCCCTGTGGGCACAAATTAAATGGTTATGGGTGGGGCAGCGTGAATAGATTATATGGGGGTGGGGGCAGAAATGAACTGATTATGGGGGCACAACTAAACTGACTATATGTCTCTTTTCATGGCATAATGCGCTTAATAAGCTAGCTGCATTTTGGGTGTCTTGTGTGTGTGATAGCAGCACCTCTGGACTGGCTACACCACATGCGTGCACAAGGCACAGGCGGCACTGGCATCAAGAAGCAACAGGCCCTGGAGGCCAGACTGGCTAAGATCACCCCCTGGCCCCTCCTCCAGTAAGGCAGTGGACGCAGTCAGTCTCTCTGTGCCTGCCTCACTGCCCGCTTGGCTGCCCCTGCAGTGGAACCACTCCTGGGGAGTGGTGGTAGACACTCGGCTGGGGAGGGGGAGGGGGAAGCATTAGGAGGTCGTGCTTCTCCATGGTTGCTCGGAGAGGTGGAGAATGGGAATCCTTCCTGTCCAGAAGGAGTAAGTTTTATGTAAATGTATACATTTGCATAATTAGGTGGTGCCTAATTATGCAAATTAGGCCCCGCACCAAGACTTCCCACATGGCCTCACAAATCCTGGGGCTGGCCCTGGGTGTTGACCTAGAAAGCCCTATACGGCCTTGGCCTGACTTACCTACAGTATTGCCTCACTCTCCGTGCTCTGGAGCAACCCCTGCAGTCAGCTGGGAGTCCCCTTCTCGAGGGCCACTATGGAGAGGGTGTTCTTGGTGGCCGTGCCTCGGTTGTAGAATTCCCTCCCGACAGAGGCCCAGATGGTCCTGGACCCCCTTCCTTCTGGTGTATAATTAAGACCTGGCTGTTCCACCAGGCATTTGGTGAGGGAGATATACTTTTTTTGTCTTCTCTTTTATTGTGTTGTTTTAGCCTGTTGTTTTATTGTTTGTATATGTAAGCTGCCCCGAGCTGCCTGGAGCAGGAGGGGCGGGGTAGCAAAATTTATTAAAATAAAAAAAAAAATTAGCTGCAAACAGTGAATTATTCAACTGCTTCATCAGTACCCTAGCAGGCACTATGCCTTTTAAAACTCTTATTTTGAAATCCTCTTAAACTATTCTGGCTTTGCACAGCTGAGATTTCCTTTAATATATTCATTATGGGGTTGATCCAGTAAGGAGTTAAGTGCCATGGCCTGGATCCATTGGAGCACTTAAGAATGTGCTTAACTTTCAACATAGGAGTTATCTCACTCAAGACCAATGATGGAAAACCTCCAGCCCCTGGGCCAGATCCAGTCCATGGCTGTTTTGTACTTGGCCCCTTTCCGGTTCCTGGATCTGGTCCATGGATCCAGTCTGATAGGGAAGGAGCAGAGATGAGGGCATGCACTCAAGAATAGCGGATGGAGCCATGAACTGGATCCTTCCCTTCCTTTCTCCATCACTCCATTTCTTCTCCATTTCTTTCTCCATTTCTTCCTTTCTTCCTTTCTAAGCATATCCTTTAAGCACCTCCCCAACCCTGACTCCGGTCTGGTCTGGGGAATTTGCAGATAATTTTCCAAAGTGGCCCACAGAAGGCAAAAGGTTCCCCATCCCTGTTTAAGACCTTACCTGTCTGTAAAATGAAATGAGTGTTCAGACACATTCCTGGATCAAGGTTCAAGTGCTAAGCACTTTGGATGTATTTAGAGAGACAGCAGCCCTACCTCTGCTCTGCCTCATCCCCGGGTGGCCCATCTATTTAAAGGTAGGCTGGCTGCCAGATGTGCAGGCGGAGCAGGTAGCTCCAGCCCCACTTGCGGTGTTTCAGAACATCCCGGAGCACTGCCAGTGAAGCGGGCCATCCAAACCCAGGGCACTTCCCTGAAGCGGAGCTGCAGTCCGTCTACTCGGTGGACAGCCGCTGCAAAAAGCGGTTGCCTCGGGCAACACCATAGAGTTACGGGCAGTAGCCTAGAGCATCAGGCAATCTGCCTGCAGCTCTATAGTGTGGGGTGAGGGCACTGCAAGAGCAGATTGCGGGCTACAGCAGCCACCGGATCTGTGTAAACCCGACCCAGGCGGGGCTGAATGTGGGCAGACACCCCTGGAGCACAGGGGTGAGTAGCCCCAGGTCTGTCTGTTTACACCCTTTTTATTGGCAGGCCCAGATATCATGTCATGTGCATGCTTGCAAATGTACGATAGTTGCACTTATAGATATTAAAGGGAAACAAACCTCTCCTGCTGATGATTTTAAATGGGAAGCCAACAGTGCTTATGTTAGTGGTTGAATGGTTCAAATTTTCCTGGCTTTTTCCTGCTGTTCTCTGCTACCCTTTCAAAGTTGGACATCTAAGCAGAGTTCTGACCAGCTGCTTGTTTTCCCCAGATGCAAACAGTGCAATTGGCTCACAATTGCCCCACGAAGTGATAAGACCTGTGTGGAAAGCGGCAGGAAGGACTATCAGTGATAAGGTAGGTGACACACCCATGTTTATTTTTCTTCTGAATGGATATTTTTGTCACATGTGGAGGATGTTGATGTATGCTTTAAACTCTTCTGGCTGTCTAAGCCACGTGCTGTTGGGGCATGCTAGAAAAGCGATGATCAAAGTAGAGGGCATAAGGTGAGAGTTTTCCAGCCGGATTCAGTCTCATCCCAGTGCCTGCAGACACACTGCTCTGTAGACTCTTTACATCAGGGCCAATACAGGCTAAAGCTAAGAGAGGCTGCCAGCCTGGGACTTGGGAGACCTGGATTTGGTTCTATGCTCTGCCACAGGACCTGCAGGGGGAGGGCTCTGTGGCAAGAGTCTGCCTTCTCAAAGGAGCGATGGCAGGAGGACTCCACCACCGCTCCTGAGACTCCGGGGGCAATGCTTCCTGCAAGGGCGGGGGCACTGCTTCTCCCAAGGGTAGCTCTTAGCCTCCAAGGTTGACACCTCTGTGCCCACTCATGCCTTTTCTGCCTGGCCTAGAGCTCCGAGTCAACAGTCTTTCTCCAGCCTAGAGGAGTTAGCCTAGGCCCTGCCTTTTGTAATGTCAGCCCTGGTGCAGAGTAATAATGCATTTGCAGTTTATACGTGAACCTGGTTTGAGGATGTGGGGAGATAGAATTTGATCCACGATCTGTTCTCGGTTTACATAAGAATAAACAATTCAAGTTTCTGTGGCATCTTGCATTGTGAGGGATCCCAAATCACTCACTAGAGTAGAAGTCTGGATCACCCACCCGCCTCTGAAATGCATCTGTGTCTGGGGTGGAGCAGTACAGCTATTCAATCTCCACAGCAATATTGGCAAAAAACCTGCAGGAGGGGAAATCTGTGAGGTTCCCATGGGAGTTTCCTCCAAATTCTAAGGCAGGAGAGGCAAGAATGGATTCTTGCCCATTGAAGAGGCCAGAAGTCCAACTCAAAAGCTCTGGGATTCCTGGAGGCCAAGGACACCCATGGGGATCCTGTGCTTCTACATGAGCTCCGGGGCCACCCGCGGTATTCTGCCAGTAGTTCCACCCCCGAGTCATCAGCCTCTACAGGAGAGATTCTGTTGTGAAGCCCAAGATCCATGGAAAGGGTAACGCAGCTTAGAACTCAGAGAGGATGATACACTTGTAACTAGTCTTCTCATTTTGGGTTTTTATAAACAAGAAGATAGCCCACACGTGAAGAGTGTTCAGCCTGTGTTCACTGCCCATTTATTAGGTGGCTGTGAGATGTGCACCACAGTGTCTCCACTCATAGCAGAGTCTTGAGGCATTGCAGGCCCCCCGTGTGGAGTTGGGGCCAGTCTGACCTAACTTTCGCCTATGTGTCCGCACCCATCTTTTAGGGTGCACGCAGCCTCCATGCAGACAAAGCACTGAACAGTTCCAGCAGTCGGAGCAGTGATCCTGCTCGCTACTCTTGCTCTCCTTGGGACTTCTGCTGTTTAATTTCACTTTGGATCACTCAAAAATAGCACTACAAAAGGAAGAACCTCACCCCCCCGAAAATCCCAGCAAGGAAGTAAACTGGGGGCAGCTTCTTGGACCCAGAATTCCCCACGGCAGTGAGTCATGGGGGAGGGGTGTGGTGGGCAGAGTCCTGCGTCTGCCTGTGTATTGGGTTTGCTGCGCAAAACTCCCTAAATGGGGTCTGCCTGGCCTGAACACGGGACTCCTGTGGGCTGTCATCCATTTATAAATATCCTTTGTTTCTCCGTCTGTACTGACCCCTCCTTTCTCTAGAGGGTTCAAGTTCTCCATGCATGAAGCAGAAGTGACCCATACATCAGAGGGAGCAGGGCATCTCCCATCACCATGACATGAGGAATAGTTCCCTCTGTGGTCAGATCTAGGCAAATGATCTTTCCCACCCAATCTAAGGGTCTGGTTCCTGTACATTTAGGCAAGTGCATAGGATTAATATTATGCACGATGTACAATGCCTTGCAAGATGCAAGGAGGTGTCATTACTCCATTTCCTTTTGGGTCATGGAAAGATTGAATGATTTTCCCGAGGTCCCCCACAGAATCTTTTATAGAGCTAAGAATAGAACCCGGACCTCCTGAGTGCTAGACATGTGTATCAACCACAAACCATCCTCCTCCCAGTTACATAGATCACTACTCAGAAATTGAAACTGCAGTGGGAGGTCAAGCACAACTAGCCTCAAGCTATTTGTTTAATATATTCATTAATGATCTGGAAAAGGGAGTAAAAAGTGAGGTGATCAAATTTGCAGATGTCACAAAGTTATTCAAGGTAGTTAAAACCTGAGCGGACTGTGAGGAACTGCAGAAGGATCTTGCAAGACTGGGAGACTGGGCCACTACATGACACAAGTGCAAGTTGATGCACGTAGGGAAAAATAATCCAAACTATATGTACATAGTGTTGGGTTCTAAATTAGTGGTTACCACTCCGGAAAAGGATCTTGGAGGCACTGTGGACACTTAATCCTCAGCTCAGCAGCCAAAATATGCAAACAGAATGCTAGGAATTATTTGGAAAGGGATAGAGAATAAAACAGAAAATACCTCTATGGGTGATTTCAGATGTGACGGGGCGCCTGTTGGCCCCGTCATGGAATCACCTTTTGATTCCCCGCTGGGATAAAAAAGTCACGTCCAACAGACGTACCGCCTGATTCCAACGGGGAATCTGGGGGTGGGGGGGCAGGGTGGGGTGGGGCTGCACAGCGCAACGTGCGGCCACACAGCCCCGCCTCCCCATGCTCCCCCAGCCGCCCGCCTGCCCTCCTGGAGATGGGCGGGCGCAGCAGCCAATCCGGCCACTGCGCCTGATTCCAACCCAGGGTCTGGTCCACGGCCCGGAATCGGCGCCAGTAACAGACGTTACCGTCCGCCGCTTCCTGGCCGTGATTCAATTAACCACGCTTTTGGGGATGGTGCCCGGATCATCCTCGAAAGCGTGGTTATTTTGCTCACCGCCGGTGGTTCACCGTGATGAACATCTGGCGGTGAGCAACCAGACGTTACGGGACCATCCGCCACCACGGGGGATTCACCGTGGTTGAGTGTGGTATCGTAACGTCTGAAAATACCCTATATAAATCTATGGTGTGACCATTTAATATTGTGTGCAGTTCTGGTCGCCCATCTCAAAAAGGACACAGTAGAACTGGAAGGAAAAGGTTCAGAGAAGGGCAACAAAGATGATAAAGGGTATGGAATGGCATCTGTATGAGGAGAGGCTTGATATGTTAGGGCTCTTCAGTTTAGAGAAGAGACAACTGAGAGGGTCGTCTTATAGAAGTTTATAAAATCATGAGTGGTATGGAACACGTAAATAGGGGGTAATTATTTAACAGTCCTATAATATACACCACCACAAAGCAGGTAGGAAAAAAGTAATGTATTTATATATATCAAAAAAAGTAAATAAGTATAATATACAAAAGACAATAACTGGGCTCCAGATATGTCATATAACTTAAAACAATGGAACATACGTTAAGAAAGATAAAACACCCATGGATTACTGTACAAGATCATGATCTTTTTCACATGGTGTCAAAGACACATCAATTAACAAAAAGCCTGAGGCAAACAGAATAAAATACCCAAATGCATTTCAGGGAGACAGCTCCCCTTCCTCAGTGGGATATCAATACACGAGAATAGCTGGTGGAGATGAGCACAAGAAAAAAGTAAATGTTAATGTAAGGCATTGCTGAACACCAACTAAATGTGTAAAGGATAACAAAAATATGTACAGAGCCTTACCCACAGTAACCTCTTGTAAAAATTCATGTATGTTACAGCTCAGTCACTCAGATTTTCGGGATAAAGCTGTAACGTTCAGAAAAATACTAATTTTTATTGTATAATTTTATTCTTATATTTGTTATTATCTCATAATATAGCCCCTTATTTACACCTTATGTCATGGATAAAAAAAGAGTTCATGGCAGCAAAGAACTCAGCATGAGTTCAAAGCTTTTATTCCACCATGGTAATATTGGCCTCTAAAAAGTGAGTCTTTCACAAAGTGTATATGCCCTCTGTAGCTGTTATATTGATCACAATGCAGCATCAAAATATAGGGAGCTGACCAAATATGGTCAGCCCATCTCTATTTCACTGTGCTCATCCCCTATACATGTAAAAATATATATACAAACCTCCCCAAATGGGGAAATAAATGATAAAAAATGCCACAGGCAGCCAAGTCTCCTGTTGGAAACACTATAACTTATGAATCAAGGCTCTTACAAGTCCCTTCCTCTAATACAAAATAAAACACCTGATGGTTAAGAGCTGCCACCAGTCCCCATTTAAGTAGATAAATCAATTAGCACCGCTAGAACATGGAGTAAAGAAGAAATAAACAGGGTATAAGCAATGTACTGGTAGTCTGGTACATTGATCCTATACACTAAGATCATATATAATAATCAGAACACATCCAAACAGCAGGCCCCACGTAATATCATCCTAAAATCAATCTTCAAATTCAAATGTATTGTTCATGGCTCGTTTTTCTTTTTACTCTTCCTCAATACTTCACTAATGAAAATGCATGGGCTGGATCAAATAATATATCCTTCCAAAGCTGCAGGTAATCTTGATTGCTCCCTTGGTCTTCCCAAATGCTTTACTGATGAACGTTAGTGAGCTAGATCAAGTGAACCATGCACTGTATCATTCCCAAGCTGCAGACAATCTTGATCTTGGAGTATCAACCGTGTTGTCATCCCGAGACAGCTGTAGAGACTTCTTGGAGACTGATAGACTGTATACAATATTATCTCATGAAGACTGCTGATAAAATATACAAAGTATAATAAAATCTACATCATATCATACATCCATGAATGTTACTGTAAATACCAAACGGTTGAAACTGTTATTATTTAACCTCTTAAATAGTACTAGAACTAGTTTTGAAACTAACTGCCTGCAGATTTAAAACAAATAAAAGAAAGGTTCCCCCCCCCCCCTCAGCGCACAATTAACTTGTGGAATTTGCCAGAGGAGGTGATCAAGGCCAGTAGTATAGCTGGGTTTTAAAAGGGATTGAATAAGTTCTTGGAGAATAGGTCTATTAATGGCTATTAGCCAAGTAAGTTGGGAGCATAACCTCTGAGTGTTGAGAACTGGGAGTGAATAGATTGCCCCATTATGATTTGCTGGGTATTTCTCTGAAGCGACTGAGATTGGCCACTGTAGGAGACGGGATGCTGGGCTAGATGGACCATTGGTCTGACCTAGTATGGCACTTCTTAGGCTATACTCAAATTCAAATTTTATTAAAAACGTGACCGTAGGCCATTGTTGACATATATACATACACATTATTGAGATACATACATACATAAAAGAAAATATATCACAGAATACATCAGAAAACACAATATTCAACAGTTACCCCTCCTCTAGCCAAGGTTTACATTGCAAAAATTTGATCCTAATGTCCATCGCAGATTTTAAGAACTTCATAACGCTGGAGGTAACCTCGGGACATACATCCGATAAGGCAATCTGCAGGAGAGAAACCTCTGTCCTGCCGGGGTTACTTTCCATAAGAGGCTGCAAATATCTAACCCTCAAAGAATCATATAATCGACAGGAGAACAATATATGATGGGTTGATTCTGTGGTCTGCCTATCAAAAGGGCACACCTGGTCCCCATATGGTATGCCAAATAACGACCCTCTAGCACCCTTGTCGGCAG
This sequence comes from Sphenodon punctatus, assembly GCA_003113815.1. NCBI lineage: Eukaryota > Metazoa > Chordata > Lepidosauria > Sphenodontia > Sphenodontidae > Sphenodon > Sphenodon punctatus. Next base: position 6,132,243 of record QEPC01006817.1, read on the forward strand.
TGCATTTAGCCTTGCACATAGAAAAAGATATTTCTCTCTAAATGCAGCTGACATACTTAAATAGTTAGCCATTGAGCCCAAATGAGGGACCTAGCCATCGTACCCTACTAAATGGCTGGAGCCACCCACCATTGCTAACTCCTCCTGTCTTTCAATGTCTCTGCATCTCCGAATAACTTCGCACCTCGCTGCAGTCGGGTTGACAGCGTCCAAATATGCCTCTGAGAACCCCAATTGGGATAATTGACTGAGATTAGAACCATCTTTTGCCAGGGGCTAACAAAGGAGTCCTGAAATATTAGCTGCGCCAAGTTATTCTGACCAGAACCTCTCTTCTTAAGCCAGAAAAGTATGGCCTGCTCCCAGGCCCTCCCAGACCAGGGCCGAAGACCTAATTCGAGCCTCACCGCTGCGGTTGGCGTTCCCCGCGGGTACTTTGTTAAAGCTCTTATGAACCCTGTCTGAATATAATTTAGTTTTTTATTCGTCAAAGGAGCCCATATTTCTGCCCCATAGAGAAAAGAGGCTCTAGCCTTGCCTTCAAAGACCCGAACAGCCATATCCAAATTCTGCCTCCCCTGACACGCAAACATCCTCAGGATTGCTGCAGCATGCCTTCTGGCTGTCACCTCCACCTTCCGAATATGATCCCCCATCCCCCTCTGGTACTGAAATTCAGTCCTAGATATTTATACCTCTGTGTCTGCACAAGCTTTGCTGGGCCCGCAGGCCAGCTGACAACTTGCCTGCCCCTAGAGAAGACCAAAACATTTGATTTGAGATGGTTAACGGTCAGGCGGTTCCCTTCACAATACTCCATAAATGCTGCCAACTGTCTCCTTAGTCCCACCCTAGTCTGGGACAAAAGGACAAGGACGTCCGCATAAAGGAGGGCCCCAATCGCATGGGTGGCCAGCTTTGGGGGGAAAAAATTTGCCTGTCGCATGACAGGAATAACATCGTTAATGGAAAGTACAAACAGGGTGGGGGCCAGGACACACCCTTGCCTAACACCCTGTTTGACCACAACATCTGACATCAGCCTCCCATTGGCATCTACCTTAACAGCTACAGACGTATTACTATGCAGGGCTTGAATCAGCTGCAGCAATTGTTTGTCCATGCCCAAACGGTCCAATTTGTTCCATAAAAGGGACCTATTCACCCTATCAAATGCAGCTTTAAGGTCCAAGAAGGCGGCAAATAGTTTCCCATTCGTGTTGAGAGCTGGGAGTGAATAGATTGCCCCATTATGACTTGCTGGGTATTTCTCTGACGCGACTGAGATTGGCCACTGTAGGAGATGGGATGCTGGGCTAGATGGACCATTGGTTTGACCTAGTATGGCACTTCTTAGGCTGAAAATAGATAGGAAGATGGAACTTCAAAACCATACTTGGGGAAAGCATCATAGGAATCTTGTAATAACATGAGTGGATACATCTACCTATCTTCCTGTGACATGATACCATGAGAACTTTTGTGAAGCTCTGCAGAGAGAAGCGGGGAAAGATTTTATGATCTGTGGTTGATCATGAACTCGTGACTGCACCATTGAATTATTTCATTGTCATCTGGGTACATTTAAGCAGTCTGTTATTCTGAGATCTGTCCACAAAGACAGCAAATTACTCTGATCAACACCTATCCTTGGCTAATCTGGCAAATCCCAAATTCCCTGCTATCAGAGATTTCACCCCCTACTATTGGCTTTCACAACATCCCATGGCAATGAGTTCCACAGGTTAATTGTGCATTTCGTAGAAAAGATACTTCCTTTTTATTCGTTTTAAACTACATGCCTGATCATTTCATTGGATGTCCCCTAGTTAGGGTATTATGATCAATAATCGATTCTAGTTTACATCTTATAATTTGTTCATGATTTTGTGGTACATGTCCCTGAAATAAGACCTTTGTAGTTGGGATTAATGCAAAATGGGATCTCAGAATGTTTAACATAAGATTTTCTTTTTAAACAGTCTTGCTATATTTCCTTGTTACTTTTTCTGTTGCATGAAATCCCCGTTCGAGTCCGAGTCCGAGTACAAGAGAGAGGATTTGTCATTAATTCCTTATTTTACAATTACAACTTTGATATCCCATACAAAGTGATCACTCTGGTTAGACTGCTTCCTAATTTAATGAGAGTGTCATTGTTCCCCTCTCTCAGCAGTTTCAGCAGTTGTTCCTGGGCCCCGAGTTAAAATCATTCCAAGAAATGTGCAAAAACATAAATGAAATAAAGCTTCCATACTCCCAATACTTACAAGTCAAACACTTTATAGAGAAATCTAGCTATGAGGCAGCTCTATCTAGACCTCTAAAAACATTTGAGGAACTTATTCAGCTTTTGATTTTAGAAAATGTGGACAAAATAAATTAAAAAATAAATTAATTAATTAAAATAAAATTTTTAAAATGAAAAGATGGGAGAAGGACTTGGAAAGAGAAATTGACCTAGATAAATGGTTCTCAATATAGGAAAGAGGATACAGTTCATCAATTTGCATAGCCCACAAAGAAATATTTTGCAAGATATTATACAGATGGTATCTGATTTCAGTCAAAATTCAACACATTTATGCAACAAGGGATGCACTCTGTTGGAGGGGCTGTGGTGAAAGAGGAACATATTTGCACATGTGGTGGCCATGTCCAGAAATTAGTCAATTTTGGGGGGAATTATCAAAGAAATTCAGTGTATCATAGGTTGCAAAATCCCCAAAGACCCTCTGACATGTCTACTCAATGCACCAGCAAAGGGCCTGCAATTCAAACTCAATGAAATATTAATCTCCTTTTCACTGTTAACAGCCAGACTCTGTGTAGCGGGTCATTGGAAAAGGGCAAACCCTCCTTCTCTCAAGCCATGGTATAGTAAAATATGGAACATTTTAGTCATGGAAAAACTGTCCCATCAAGTGTGTACCCAAGAAAAACACCAAAAAGAAGACGTATCTAGAGATTTAGGTGCCATTTCTATCATATTTGGCCAGGTTTTTTGAATACTGAAAAGAAATAATAATAGATGTAACAATGATAATGTATGTGATGGTCATACTTGAGCAAGTGTGTTTAGGATTGCAGCCATTGGGTGTTTTCAGACATGATGGTGGCACAGATGAATCCCGCCTTAGTGCAGATTAATCTGGTGCCACGATCACATTTGAACACAAGGAAGTGGGGGGAAAAATGGGGGGGGGGGGGGGGGGAATTGAAAAACTATGTATCCTGAGAAAACATTGTGCAATGTATAAGATCTATAAAACCCTTGTTGATCTATTTCTGTTAGATGCCTTAATAAAAAGTTTTTTTAAAAATGTCCTGGATATACAAGAAGCAGTTTGCAGACCAAGGCTGACCCAAAGTCCATTGATGTCAGTGGGAGCCTTTCTATTAACTTCAATGGGCTTTGGATCAAGCCCATAATGCAACTTCCCTGTTGTTGACATTCTATGCCTTACCAATAGATTTCCCTGGCTGCAGTCCTAGGCATGCTGACTCATGAATAAGTCCCATTGGTCCCCCTGGGCCATACTTGAGCAAGTGTGTTTAGGATTGCAGCCACTGGGTGTTTTCAGACATGACGGTGGCACAGATTAATCCCGCTTTAGTGCAGGTTAATCTGGTGCCACGATCACATTTGAACGCAGCCACCAGATTTTACCATGGTCTGACTCTCGACTGTGGTGGAGCTTAGCCTGGACTGTGATTTGGGAAAATCCCAGAGTCACAGCCTGGGCTAAGCTCCACCATGGTCGGGAACCAGCTTCCAGACCCAGAGTAAAGCAGGCTATCACGTCTAATAACCTGCTTTACTTACCGTGATCTGGAGTGGTGGCGGGGGCCAGGTGCTATGGCAGCTCTCATTGGCTTCCTGTCAATCAGGGGGCAGGGTGCTGCACACAGCGCAGGGACGAGGATGTGCAGACACACGTCTGTGCATCTCACTGCCCCCTCCCCAACCCGGCCACCAGAACGTTTGTTCGGCAGCCAGAGCAAGTTGCAGCTGGAGTGACAACTCCTGCCATAGTTTGGAGCAGTCTGTGACGGCAGCCATCACGTATGAAAGCACCCATTATCTGTATTCCTAAATGAGTAACAACAGATTGTTTCTGTCTCTGAACACTCTTACTCTTATTGCACCGGGCACAGGCTGGTGACAATAATATCATCACCTCTAAGAGTGGAGAAGGAGGTGGGGACTGGAATGGTTTGCCCTTTCAAAAAAAACTCAACCAACCCAAAACAATTGCCATTTTAATGAATGTTTACATACTTATGAATATAATGATCAGGGCAATGGTATACTGTACATGTAACGGACAGTTTCTATGTTGCATTTAGCATCCGTCCAGAGTAGAAGTCAGAGTTACAGCTGAGGGAAGAGACCTCATCGTGGATATTGAAAAGAATGAGTAAGTGTGCTTATCTGTTGTTTAAACTAAGCCAATCAATCTGACCATCAAAGTGTTGAATAAAGATTTCCTCCAAAGACCAGTAGAGTCAGTAGAAAAGCTCCTGTTTGACTGCATTGGAATTTGGATCAGACCCTCAGTGGGACAAATGGTTGCTACTCTAATGGATGATAAAACTATTCTGAGTCTGATCGCTAGCTGATGTAAATTGGCGAAATGTAGGATTTCAATGCAGCTAGACTAGTTTGTCAACACATCCGGAAGGACTCGATTGCTGGGTTTAAATGGCTGCATTCTTTATTTCAAATCAGAATTAGGCTAAAGGGTGTGTGTGTGTGTGTAAATTGCCTCGCAGGTTCAAGCCCAGTACCCTAACCCAAACAACAGGTTAACTTATAATTTTTTGGTCTTGCCTGGATGTGCCCTCCAGTGCCAACCCCCCTTTTGGACACCCAACATCTCCCCTTTGCTTTCCGGCCGGAGGCTGTGCTGAAGGGGACAGTGTCCTTTCCAGACTGGAGTAAAGATGTTCTCTTATACACATCTAGATGTGTATAAGAGACAGAGACTGGGGACTGTGCCTGTCCCTGCCCTCCTTCTGAGACACCCTTCCCAGGGAGGCTACCCCGGCACTTGCCGTGTCCTGCTTCTGCGCCAGGTGTCACCTCCCCATCTCTTAAGGAGATGACTCTGCCTAACTACTTACTTACTACTATAACAATATGATGGTACTGGACCCCTGCAAGAGTGCGACAAAGGATATACAGCAACTACACCTTTCCTTGTTGCGTGCTAACCAGCCAAATGTCCAAATTTCCATTGAGGGACTGTGAGGAAGGTGGAAACCAAGAGACTGCTTAGGCCAGTCAGGTCTTTTGTAAAAATTCCTTCCTGGCCCTGCGAGGTGGCTGGTCGAAGACCCACAGTGCTGGGGGGGAGGAGGGGGGCTTGCAGTTCCGGCTCCCGCCTCCAAATGAGGAGGGAGCCTCCTGGCGGGCAGAGAAGCCCCTCCCCCTGCTGGGGAGGGCCCTTGCAGCCCACCTCGTGGTTGGCTGCTCGCCCGTTGCCAGGGGCGACCTGCGCCGGGCTTGGCTTTCAGTCCCGCCGCCCTGGTCGCCCCGCACTTTTCTCCTGCTGCAGCAGCGTTTACTGCAGCAGGGATGCAGCCGCCTGTTCTTCCTTGCTCTGCCATCAGGGAGCGTGACAAGGGGCCCGCTGGCCGCCAGTTCAGGCAGGCCAGAGAGAAGCTATTCTCAATGGCTGACTGTAGCTGATGCTTGCAGTAACTAGACTTTTTTCTGTTTCCCTGATAACTTGTGAGGCAAGCTGTTTATCAAGCAGCTCAGTGTTCTCAGTAAAAAGACCTAATGGGATTTCCCCCTTATCATGTTTTTTTATAAAGGATCCTACATCAAGAAGAATAACAATGCCATTTTTTTTCTTATCCAGGCTTATCTGGGGAAAAACACAGCAACTGTCTCAACAGCACACAGCAACACTGCACACTAGTTTTAAGGCAGGATGTGAGCAGGTTGTGAACAACAGTGTATTTTTTAGGTGACACTACAGGAGGGATTTGGGAACGTATAATAATTCTTCTGCAGGAGTCTGGAACCACGTTGCTGTACTGCTCTTTGCTTTGCCGGGGCAAGTGGATTAAATTTTAGGGTTCAGTCACATGAGACACCTAGTGAGCCTTGGGCAGCCTTACAGATGCAGTGCATCATGTGGTCGGCGGCCACCAGATGTTCCCCCCCACAGTGTGGCGTGGCGAGCAGCTGGCTACTGTGCGCTACGTCCTTGGAAAAAGGTCAAGGATGCAGAACGCAGCAGCCTTACAAAAATAGGTGCCCATCTGCCCCGCGAGGTCCACTGTGGGACTTTGAATGGCGGCTGCTCTCTCCAATCCCATGTGGCCATGTCACAGCTGGGGACGGGATGCGTAGTTGGGGAGTGGGGTAGGGCCGGGCACCTGCTCACGTGGCTGGTGCCTGGGCCTGCGCTGTGGCAGGAGGTCTGATGGTAGCCTGCCCACCAGGCTTCCCTATGGGGGTGGGGACTGTCTGCCCTGCTTCCTGCGCTGGCCCTGTAGTGTGGTGGCTGCACTTCCACGGGGCTGCACAGGGATTGGGCCTTCCACAGCTTATGTAGTTGCACCCCTAGTGAGAAACAGTCAAGGGACATTTTACAGCAGCTTATTCTTGCCAGTCTGTCCACCCCAGTCCATTGATGTTGACAGTCTCTGTGCGTGAAGATAATATACATTGAATTCCAGCCTCGTGTTTGCCTCTCAAAACACGCTAACCTATCTATTAACTGAAATACACTGAACCCCATAGCCTATTTGTCTTGCATAGACCCCCTTGACCAGTCAGAACATAGGATAGCTGCACTCCTTCTGTAAGAGCTAAATAAGCGAACCACAACTTATTGTGGTATACAAGTGTGACTCATTATTATTATTATTATAAGCATTTATATATAGCACCAGAAATGTACCTGGCACTTTACAGAGAATAAAATAGACAGGGTCCCTGCCCGAGAGCTTACAATTCAAAGACAGGGGGAGGGGAGACAGGGAAGGGGGAACAGAGGGAGAGACAAAGGATGCAACATTGGGTGATTTCAGATGAGACAGGGCAGCATTCGCCCTGTCCCGGAATTACCCAAATGATTCCCCGCCGGGATCACTTCGGCACGTCCAACCGACGTGCTGGTTGATCTCAGCGGCGAATCGGGGAGGGGGGCGGGGTCGCACAGCGCAACGTGTGGCTGCTCGGCCCCCCCCCCATGCTCCCACGCCACCCGCCCTCTGGGGAGATGGGCGGGCGCTGGGGCCAATGCGGCGGCAGCGCTCGGCCGAATTGACCATGGCCCGAATCCCACTGGGGATTCTGGGCCGTGGTTTCCATCCAGGTAAGTTGGGCCCCTTCATCGCGGTGGGGAATTGCATTCACCATGTGATCGGTGCCGGCCCAACTTATAACTGACAGGGCCTGGCCTGGATGTGCCCTCCAGTGCCAACCCCCCTTTTGGACACCCAACATCTCCCCTTTGCTTTCCGGCCGGAGGCTGTGCTGATGGGGACAGTGTCCTTTCCAGACTGGAGTAAAGATGTGATGCCGAAAGACTGGGGACTGTGCCTGTCCCTGCCCTCCTTCTGAGACACCCTTCCCAGGGAGGCTACCCCGGCACTTGCCATGTCCTGCTTCTGTAAATAGGAGTTTGCAGATAACAGGTATGGGATAATCCTGGGTGGGGGTGATTAGCAGGAGCTAGGAAAGGCAGAGCAGAAGAGGTGGGTTTTGAGGAGGGACTTAAAGGTGTGGAGGGAAGGGGCAAGGTGGATGAGGGCAGGAAGGGAGTTCCAGGCATGTGGGGCAGTGAGGAAGAAGGGACGAAGGTGGTTGGAGGAGCAGGGGAGGCGTGGGAGGGTGAGGGAGGTGATGGAAGAGGAGCAGAGTGCTCGAAGAGGAGTTCAGAGGGAGATCAGGGCAGAGAGGTAGGGGGGAGCAAGGTTATGAAGGACTTTGTGGTGAAGACGAAGAGCTTGTGCAGAATATGCTCAGGAAGGGGAAGCCAGTGGAGGGAGGAGAGGAGAGGCTGCACATGGTCAAAGCGAAGGGCCAGGTGGATGATCCTGGCAGCAGAGGTTTGAACAGAGATAAGGGAAGAAAGGTGAGAGCAGGGAAGGCGAGCAAGAAGGAGGTTACAATAGTCGAGGGGTGAGATGACTAGGGTGTGGGTGAGAGTTTTGGCAGAGGAGACAGACAGAGAAGGATGGATCTTAGCAATGTTGTGGAGGGAGAAGCGGCAATATTGGCCACGGAGTTAATGTAGGTGCGGTTGAGTCGAAGATGAAGCCCAAGCTACGGGCTTGGGGTACCGGGAGGATGGAGACCCCGTCAATGGCAATTGACAGGGAAGAGGGAGAGGAAGGATTGGGAAGGAAGATAAGGAGTTCAGTTTTAGTCATGTTTAGTTTGAGCTGGCGTTTAGGCATCCAGGCGGAGATATCGGAAAGACAGTTGGTGAGACAACCTTGAACAGAGAGGGAGAGGGAAGGAGTGGAGAGAGAGAGTTGAGTGTCGTCTGCGTATAGGTGGTATTGGAAACCATGGGAAGCAATGAGTTTGCCTAGGGACTGGGTGTAGATAGAGAAGAGGAGAGGGCCAAGGACAGAGCCTTGGAGAACCCCGACCGAGAGGGGCAGGGAGGAGGAGGGGGAGGAGTTAGGAAGAGAAACATTGAAGGAGCGGTGAGAAAGGTAGGAGGAGAACCAGTCAAGGACAGAGTCCCGGAATCCCAGGGAGTGAAGCGATTCAAGCAGGAGCGAGTGGTTGACAGTGTCGAAGGCAGCAGAGAGATCAAGGAGGACAAGAATATAGTAGAGGCGTTGGATTTAGCCACAAGAAGTTCGTTGGTGATCTTAGCAAGAGCGGTTTCAGTGGAGTGAAGGGGATGGAAGCCAGATTGGAGGGGGTCAAGGGAGGAGTTGGCGGAGAGGAGGTCGAGGCAATGGGAGTAGACAACCTGTTCAAGAAGTTTGGAAACAAAATGGACGAGCAAGACAGGACGGTAATTAGAGGGTTCAGAGGGATCCAGAGTGGACTTTTTGAGGATGGGGGAAACAGTGGCGTGTTTAAAGGCAGAGGGGAAGGAGCCAGTAGAGAGGGAGAGGTTGATGATATGCAGGAGGGGAGGGGCGATTGTGGAAGCAATGGAAGTCAGGAGGCGGGAAGGAATGGGGTTCAGGGGGCACATGGAGGGGTTGGAGGAGGTGAGCAAGGAGGAGATCATAAAAAGGTAGAGGTGTGCACCAGGGACCACTGTTGTTTTTCATTTTCATTTTTCATTTTCATTAAATCTGTTGTTTTCATTTTCAAAAATATCAAAATTTCATTTTCGTTTTTGCTTTCCATTGGTTTCAATGGAAAACACATTTTTGGCTGTATTTTTTGTTTTGTTTTTCATTATATTTGGATGAAACATGGGGGAATTGTACCTCAAATGGCAGGCATTAAATGTATCACATTCAGAAAGATTGGATAAAGGAATCAGATTTTATAAGCAGTTGCATTATGCTATTTAGCAAAAATCTACAGATACATTCCTGACTATAACTACTTTGTCTCCCATCTAATGTGGATGAAACTGGGCATGTGCATACCCCTCCTCATCCTTAATATCTATGCCAGCTTTCAGAAGGATTGGCTAAAGGGTCCTGGTGGTATATGCAGTTAACCTATAAATGTATGTCTGACTGTAACAACTTTGTAGTCCAACCAGTGTAGATGAAATTTGGCAGGGCTGTATCTCACAGTTTTCTGATCACCTCTTCCAAATATCAGAAAGATGTGATAAAGGGTTCCAATTTTATATGCCTGCACAACATGTGCAGATAATGAGCCTCCGCAAGGGATTCTCTTAGGTGTCACTGTGGTATAAGATCGGTTTGTGATGCCAATTGGCCAGCAGAAATGTCAAGCAAACATCCTAATTCTGTGCTGTGACCAACCCAACTTCTCTCCTTCCACTTGTTACTGGGAAGTTGGAAGCATCTGTTTAGGAAAGAGCCAATAGAGATTCTATTATGCCCTGTCACAGGATGTGATTGTGATGATAATTGGTCAGCCTGGATGTGTAAACTATGTCCCCTGATTGCTGGGATGCTATTCCCAAAGTCCCGGTTATGTTTCTTCTAGGGATGTGCGAACGTGGTTCGGAAGTTCAGGGTTCGGCCCGAATTCAGGGTGTTCAGCCCATTCGCGAACACCCCGAATCCGAACCGCCCACCCGCCTGAACCAGCCGAACAAAGTTCAGGTTCTGAACCCGTTCGGGTGGGGGTAGGGGGCAGGGAGGAACCTGGTTTTCCCTCCCCCCTCCAGGCTGTGCAGGTGGAAGGGGCGCCGGAGAGCACCTCCCCCCCACCCTGCCCAGTCTCGTAAAAAAATTTTTTTTTAACCCCCCCGACCTCAGGGATCACCCTACCTGGTGCTGCCGGGGCTTTGGTGGTGCCGGGTCAAACCAGAAGGCCTAGTAGCAGCCTGAAGTGCTCCAGAGCACAGGTCCAGACCCGGAGCCCCAGCACCACCAGGTAGGTTGGTTTCCGGGTCCGGTAGCAGCGGCGGCGGGTCCGGCGGCACTGCTGGACCCGCTGCTGGACCCAGGGCCGGAGCCCCGGCACCACCAGGTAGGGCGATTCCTGGGGTGGGGTTTAAAAATTCTTTTTACGAGGCTGGGCATGGTGTGGGGGGGGAGGTGCTCCCGGCGCCCCTTCCACCCATGCAGCCTGGAGGGGGAAGGGAAAACCGCCCACCCACGAACTGGTTTGCCCCCCCCCCCCGAACCTGTTAGGGTTGAACAGGCCAAACCAAACGGTTTCGGGTTCAGCCAAACCCCAAACGGGCCGAACACCGAACCCCCCTGGTGTTCGCACATCCCTAGTCCCTACGATGCCCTCCCGAGCCTCCCTCCTACAGCCTCCCTCCCCCTGCCATGCCAGGTGCCTGTTTCTGACTGGCACTGCATGTGCTGCTATTTATCTGAATAATGGTCTTCAAGGGGACAACTTCAATTGCTTATAAAATTGGGTCCCTTTATCAAATTGTCCTGTAATTTGGGAGAGATGACGGGGAAGATGAGTGATAAATGTCTGGCATATTACTTGTAAACAGGATGGAATATAAAAATGTTACAGCCAGAAATCTATTTTTAAGTTAGGACACTTTATCCAGTCTTTCTGAAATGTGGCAGAATTTGTACACTAGTGGAGCGACATAAGTTCCCGAGGTTTCATGCAAATTGGATGGAAGATAAAGGTGTAACCAGAAATATGTGTGGAGCTTTTCTTAAAATCGCAACATTAAATTCCTTCTAGAATCAGTCCCCTTTATCCAGTCCTCTCAAAATTTGGTACACATAGTGCCCTCAGTTGGGGGTTCAACTCCCCAAGTTCCATCAGAAGTGAATAAGAAACAAAAAAGTTATAGCCAGAAATACATTTTCCAGTGCTTCCCCATTATTTCAGAAACAAAATTTGTTTTTGTTTTTGTCATTATTATTATTTGTCATTTTTGTTATTACGATAATGAAAATTAAAATCACAATTTTTGTTTTCGTTATCATAATAATGAAAACAAAATGCACATCTCTATAAAAAGGAGGGCTTAAGAAAGGCCACCTTTTCTTAGCACAATTTAAAGCAGAGACTGAAAACAGATGGAATGAGACTATAGTCTAAGAGCAGGACCAGCCCTAGGTTATTTTATTGCCCTGGACAAAACAAAAACATGCCACTCCTTCCCCTCAACTCCCCACAGCAGCACATATCCCAGACGGGGGCTTGCTCTGCTTGTACAGTGGGGGAACAATCCTTCCGCTGTTTGGCTGTCAAGGATCGGCCCTGGAACCTGAAAGCACCAAGGGGTCTGCATAGTTCTCAGTGTGTCCCCTATATCCTTTGTGTAGGCTTGCCCTGTCTAATCATGGAATCTTAAGGTTAGAAGTGACTATAGAGATAATCTAGTCCAGCCCCCTAAGCAGAAGGCTGTCTAAGGAACTATTGGGAATTTCAGTATTACAGAAAATGTAGAGACTCCAGAGTCAGTTGTGCACCTGGAGTGAAATCCTTGGCTCCTTTGAAGTCAATAGAGATATTATTGTTGACTTCAAGGGTGCCAGGATTTTGCCACTGGTCAGACAGAAATCTTTATAAATTGTCACATATTTTAGCACTTTGAAACTACTGCAGCAGTAAAGTTGCAGCCAAGCAGCAAGTTAAATCCTGTTTGTACTACAAAACTAAAAGGGTGTGATGGCCACATGGTGAATGTATTCATCTGCATCTCTGAAGGTTGTGGGTTCACGTCCTGTTAATCCTCATAGTGAACAGCTGTTTCATCCGGACACAACACAGTAATGAATGGGTATCAGGCCCATTCAACTGAGGAAAGTCGGCTGTGGTGCTGGTCACACTACTCCTTGTATACTGTGGTCTACAGAAACTGGTGTGCCTTGATGCCAAAGTGAACAATTGCAATTGGCAGCGATAGATTCTTTTGAACCAATGCTGGAATGTGTAGATGAGAGAATATCACTGGGGTCTGTTTCTTAGTACCAGATAGATTTTTGCCTATCATCTTTTACACTTCCTGTGTAGCATAAACTGCACTGTACAGTACTGCAGAAATGAATCTATTTACAGCTCAGCAGGATACGGCAAAAGCAGAGAGTCTCAGTAGAAACACAAGTAGCAGATTAATTCTGATGACATAATCTCCAGGTGCCTCATGGGAATTGTGCCTTCCTATTTTCATCAGAAGTCTGCTCTCCAAATGCATTAGCAAATGGAATTGCGAGCACACTCTTAGCTATTGTGTTTACTTCCTGAGTTCCCATTCTCATTCATTCAAAACACACTCACACAGAGCAGTCCAGTTTTGAATAGATTAAGAAATATGGAAGACAATTTGAAGCCTTTGTTTTAGCAAATGTTATAAAAATCCAGAAGCACAGAGGATAAAATAAAATCCTTTTAACAAGGACTTTATTAGGAATTCAGCCTGAGCAAGGTGTGAAGAATAAGGCTGCTTTCTGACGTTACCTGGAAGAGACGGGAACTTTCACAATCTATGGGTACTTTCAGACGTTACGGGGCCCTTTGGCCCCGTACTGTAACGAACGTCTTCGTTCCCCGCCGGGGTCACCCCTGCACGGCCCAACAGACGTGCCGGGGGGATCCCGGCGGGGAAAGTGGGAGGGGCCGGGGCCGCGCGGCGCAACGTGCGGCCGCACGGCCCCGCCCCCTCCACGCACCCCGCCGCCCGCCCTCCGAGGAGACGGGCGGGCGGCGGGGCCAATGCGGCCGCCGCGTCTGGCCGATCGTGCCACGGCCCGGGATCCCGCCGGGGATCCCGGCCCGTGGCACGCGGCCAGACGTTACTTTTTGTTCGCCACGGCCCGCGGTCCATTTGACCACGCTTCCCGGGACCTTCCCCCGGCTAGCCCGGGAAGCGTGGTTCAAATTGACCCCATCTGCAGATTCAGCGTGGCCAACATCTGGCGCACGCTGTGCAGACGTGCAGGGGCCTTTCGCCCCGCCGCGGGGTTCACCGTGGTTCAGTGTGGTTCAGCGTGATCTCGTCACGTCTGAAATCACCCAATCTTGCAAGAATTAGCGCCCCGTCAGAATGCACTAATCCCCTTTTAGCACCCGAGGATACTCGTGTATGACCAGATTCCCAAATGTAACCTTTACAAGGACGAGTATTCTCATGCGCTAAAAGGGGATTAGTGCATTCTGATAAGTGCTAGTTCTCACACTTAGAGAGCTGCGGTGGCAATTGCAAAAGTTCCCACCCCTCCAAGTTAGCACTGAAAAGCAGCCTCAGTGTCTACCTAGTAGATTCTGACCACCTCTAGTTCAGTTGAAGTGAAGCTAGATATTGGTGGTGGGGGTGCGGGGGTGGTTCATATTGGTAATGCAGAAAGATCTAGTTTACTTGACTTCCTATTTTTGAGAGGAAGAATGTCCGGTTGCTGGAACACAGCATCTAGATAAGCAAAGCAAACAATTCTTCTCATTTTGTTTGTGCTTTTAATCCAGGGGTACAACCAGAGCAGTGGGGAGACAAGGGTCCACTCCCTATCCCTGGGAACTGACCTCCAAAAGAGCCCTTTCCCTTCTCTTTCGTCTTCCCTTCTCTTCACTGCTTGGTGCTTTTTTCCCATCCACTTGGCGATCTTCTTCCTGCTTCAGAAGAAAGCTGCCCTCTGCTACCACGATACCCCTTTCTCCTACACACACACACACACACACCCTGTTGAGCACAAGGCAGAATGTGGCACTGGAGAGGAGGAGGAGGGAGGAAAGGAGAAGTACACTAGAAATGGCAGGGACAGCAATAGCATGGAGAAGGATAGGGGCCTGAGAGCTGGGGGGAAAAGAGAGTACCTTGATTGACTGTGGGGATCCTCTCCCTCCACTTGCTTCCATTCCTTCTGCCACTGCTGCTTTCCTCAGCAGAGCCAGGTCCTAATAGTAGTAGAAAAGGAGGAGAACCAGGAGAATAGAACAGATTCTCTGCTGTGTATGTTTAGACAGGGTGGGGCTCATTAGGGGGCAGAGCATGGTCCTTTCTTTCACAAAATTGTGGTGGTGTCACTGCTCCAATCAGAGTCTTGGAAGCTTTGGATTCACAGCAGATATGCATGTTGCTTTGGACATTACCGTTGGGGAAGTTTTCTTTTCACTTCAGACTATGGGTGCAGCCACATGATGCACTTACCATGCCTTGGGCAGGCGTACTCCACTCCAGGCAGCCTAATGTAGTGGATCGTGTGCCTGGTGGCCACCAGATGTTTCCCCCCTCCCCCCCCACATGGCATGGCGAGCAGCTGACTGCTGTATCCTCAGAAAAAGGATGAGGTGGGACAAGAGTGTCCAAGGCATGGTAGATCGTCACTGTTCATGTGCCCAATCCCTGTCTGCCCCACCGTGCAGTGAAGTCCACTGCAGGGCTCTGAGCTACAGGCGGGATAGTGGGCAGGTCAGGGGAGGAGGGTAGGCAGGACTGACCACTCGCTCATGCAGTCAACACCTCTGCCAGTCTGTCTGCCCCATGGGGTAGGGGACTGATCATCTGTCCTGCTTCCCGCACTGGCCCCAAAGTGTGGTGGTAGCAATTGCCCACCACAGGCTGCGTGGGGTTCGAGGCCTTCGGAGCTCATATGGAGACACTCAATGTGTATAACATGTACCTAGTGTTATCATTACGGAGGTTTTTGAGATGAAGGGATGAATAATGAGAAAATAGAAGCCATCCTATGTTCACTTTCAATGGAGATGCTCAGAGTGTTGGCCTTGCTGCTTTTTGATGCATGGCAGAAATCTTTGAGAAAAGCCCTTTGTTGTTTTTGAAGATCACATCTTGTTCATCTGAAGCAGCTGCAGATCAGAAGATGCTGCAGGGGGATTTTTTTTTGCCACAATTTGTATTATTATTTACTTTTGAATAAGCTCAGCACATATCTGACCTTGGACTCCATACACTTGAAACTAGGCTTTATACATTAGTAGCTAACACCATGTTGTATATTTTGTTGATGTTGCTAATATTAAAAAGGTGCAGTCATTCCAGAGGAAGTTAGACACCAGCAGATAAAATCTCTCCGCATGTCCCCAAATGCCCAGCGCTATCCCATTTATTTTTAAAATGAGCCACTGAGATGCTCAAGTCCTGCAGCTGCATGAATGAAAAGCCCAAGCCACCAAGCTTCCAAATATATGGAGGGACGCCTGTAAGAATAACATTAACAAGTCTGGCTGTGGTTTAGCAACAGAAGAATCCAAGAACTAAACACTGGATGGAAACAGCCTTTTTGAAAAGTATGCATTTAAAAAAAAGAAAAGAAGAAGAAGCAGGTTTTGAACAGAAGTTGAGGGTGTTGTGAAAATGGGATACTAGGGTTAAAATCCTAGAATATTTACTCATGAGTAGCCCCATTGAAATAAACTGTGCTTATTGAGATATGTGTTTAGGATTGTGGCCAAGGAATGTGTGGATTCATGGAGAACTTTCCTTGTGGATAAACAGCTGACATTTGCACAGCAGAACTGGCAACAAACGTGTGTTCCCACCTGAATACAGAAAGGCTTCATTTGTGCCAAGGCTCTGCCCAGTAGCTCTTCCAGTCCCTGTCATTGCTGCTACCCTGTCAGGCCCTGCCCAGAGCTGCCCAGTCATTGCCCAGGATAAGGTCTGAAGGAGGCTGGTGCTGCTTCTGATACCAATTAGCTGTTCGTGGCAAAACACTTTTGTGGCTGAGTGGCAGCAGCAGCAGCAGCATCCTTTCTGCCTGCCTGTAGCAGCAGTCACCCCAGTCTCAGAGTGTTTTTAAATGAGACACGTCCACACATGCCTCCCCCCACCCCCATCACGCGTCCAATTGTTTGTGTGAAGGTGTGGAAGAGCGTGCTCCCGTGAACCATGCAAGCGGCCACTCATGGCACTGCACAGAGCACCTCTGAAAAATCTGCTCCCACAACTGCCCCTGGAAGCTTATTCTATCTTATTCTGCTCTAATTGTTAAAAACCTTCTTTTAATTTCCAGCCTAAACTTATTGATAACCAGCTTGTATCCATGCTCCCTTTTAGTTTGAGTGCAGTTTGGTGCCCCAGGAGTTCCCGTTCTATAACTTAGCTGAAGGCAATAACTGGTGGACTCTCTTCCTTGATACACCTATGCCCACAGAATTACTTTCTGCTGGTGAATAGAAAGAAGAATTGCATGGAGTTTGCTTGCCAGGATTTTGGAGATCAAATTCACCTTTTTGCAGAGTCCAGCGCAAGGCGCTTTGTGACTTCTGCACTGTGCTTGGATTGCATAGGGGAAACTGTCTGCCGTCATAGGTTCCTGGCAGGGATACCTTCTCTCTTGTAAGCCAAGGAGCCATACTCATTAGTATATGGAAAATCTAAAGTGCTTTTCAAACTACTGGTAAATTTAGGCTGTAACACCCTCTAGAGAGCAAGCCTTTGGTTAGCTGTAGGGAATCTTGTCAGATGTTTTGCTTGGTGTGCCAGGTCTGTCTCCAAATTATTATTATTATTATTTTATTTTATTTATTATTATAAGCATTTATATAGCACCAGCGATGTACCTGGCACTTTACAAAAAACAACATAGACACGGTCCTTGCCCGAGAGCTTACACAGGCAAAGCTCCCACTGTCTTCAACAGGAGTGTTCAGGATCAGGTCAGAAGTGCCCAACTAAGGGCACTTTATAATTGTGTCAACGGGGAATTCCTTGTGATGGTAGCCAAGGCGTACAGTAGTTGATTGGCTGACACAGCAAGTTTCCTGGCTCCCAGGCCACTTCAGAAATTTAATTTCAGATTGCTGTTTCTCAATAGCAAAAGCCATGCCACTTCCAAATATACAGTACCATTTCCTTGTGTCTGGAATAACAGGCAAGCCTTGTTGTTGATGCTCTGTGCTGTCTGATAGAAGGGGTGGGGGTGGGGGGTCACTTCTTGTTCATCATTTCCTGCCTTATCTGGTTTCCAGTGCTTGTTTTATAGCACTGAAGAGAGAGGGGTGGAGGCGGGTGGTCCACAGGAAGGATATTTGAGATTTAAGTCCACACACAAATCAGCCTCTAATAGCGTCCTGCATTTTGGGACCATAATGGAAATGAATGACAGGAAGTGTTTGACCTGCTCTCTTCATCTCATGGAAGGCTTTTAAACAGTCAGAAAAATGGAGTTGGCACCTGGGGAGTTTTAGCTCCTCTTCTGCTTTATCCTGGGAGAGTTAGTGATTTCTGTGTAATGGGGCTAAACTAGGAAATGAGCCCCTCTAAATGATCTTTTCCCTGACTCTAGACATTGGGAGCGATCCCATGCTCCATGCATGCTGTGCGTATCCTTCACGTGCACACGTGCATGCAAACTGCATGCATCTCCATAGGAATTGGATTGTGCCACACTGATCCCATGGGATCTGCTTGACCATGGGATCTGCGCAGATCTCAAGCAGATCCCACTTGGAATTGCAGCCATTAATAATGCAGCATCCCAGGCAGGGAATGCATTTCATTTCATTTCCTCTTCCTCTTCTTTTTTTGTGGTTTACATTAAGTACATTGAGAACACACTGGTGATTTCACTCTTGTTTTGACACCTTTACACAACTTCCCCTCCTCTTGAAAAACCACTGACCGTAAGCCAAGGGGAAGTCTTTGCACATATAGCCTTTTTGGAACCCCTTGCATAACCCTCTTCTCAGGACTGCTCGATTGCCTTTTATTGCAGGCTTGTTTTGGCACAGCCTTTTGTCATCCAGCCTAGGAGAGGTTTTGGAAAAGGTGCAATGCATAAATTCCAGGCTTCATCTGCTTCTGCCTTGCTGTTACGGGTTTCAAATTCATTTTAAAAGTTTCAGGTTTTACCCAGAGGAACTTAAAATATTGTGCCTCCCCCTCAACATTAGTCACTAAAAAGCAGCCCTGACTATTATATTTATTCTTAGAACAAAAACCTTTGGTTTAAAAGAGGAGTTAAAGCTCTTACAACTTCAGCCAGGCTCCAAAAAGCATGGGAATTGTAAGTTAAGTCTCCCGCCTTCACTTGCATGCCATGTAAGCAGTAAGGACGTGTACAGTCTCACATAGGGTGCAGCCACACGAGACACTTGCCTCAGTTTGGGCAGTGTTACTCCACATCAGTGAAAGTGCATCATGTGCCCAGCAGCCGCCAGATGTTCCCCCCACTTCGTGGCAGGTGAGGTGGCTGGCTGCTATGCAATGCGTCCTTGGAAATAGACCAAGGCTGCATCCATAACAGCCTTATCCAAAGAGGGATAAGTTTGGTGGATCAGGGTTGGAGGGAGTCTGGGAACCCTCCCCTCATCCACCTGACAAACAGCTCATTGGGTGGAGAGAGGACCCAGAGGAGCGTGTGGTCCTACGAACAGCTGATCGGGGAGGGTTATTAAAGGTTAAATTGGAATGTGTGTATGCAGTTAATGAAACTCACAGAGAAATTAGAGCATGTAGTGACTTGCAGGGGTGGGATGGAGTGGGGTGCATGGGACTCTAGTAAGAGAAGCACCTGCTAAGCCTTTACAAGATGCAGGATTCCCTAGCATCCCCTCCCCTCCCACCCCGGCCTGGAGGTGAGGACACTGAATATTCCTGCTACTGCTTCATCACAAATCATTTTGTGCAGATGAAGTGCCTCGGCAAAAATTAAAAGCATCCATTAAACATATGGGCAACCTGTTCCCTGTGCCAGAGAGGCAGACAGGCTGTCACCTGACTACAGGCAACCTGCAAAGGGATACTTGTGGGGGAGGGTATCACGTTATGAAATTACCCAGCATATTGTGTAACATGAGCATAGATCCGTCAAATTCAATAACAGATTCCCTCAAGGTCATGTGACTTTGCGCCGGAAAGCAAAAAAACACAAGAAAATAACATGGGCATGTAGCCCAGCAGGAATCTCACATTATCACTAATTTCACATGAGATACAATCTCATGCAAAAATTGGCTCGTGGGCAAGCAGCCTAACTCTCCTTCATTCCATAGCCCCTCCTTCACAGGACTCACAAAAATCATCCTGTGGACTCAGTACTGCTGTTTATTTTGGAACGGCCTTTCTTGCCACATATTTTTATGTGTACTATTGCTACAATTTAGCAGTGTCACCTCAGAAGATCTGCTTGTGCTTTTCCAGTAAGTCTAATGGTGAATGATCACTCTTGAGCAATAATTGTGGACACAGCATATATTGGGCACTCCTACACTATTTTCTCATTTGCTCCCAGTTTCCAGAAGCCTCCTGGCCTCACGGTGCTTTCCCACATGACAAAATGTGCCTGATTTGCCCCAGGGAAAATCCCCAGGGAGGCAAACCAGGCGCAGGGTTTGTAACATGAAAATGTTAATCTGCATATTTTTGGTGTTAGTCCTGTGGAGGATTCAGAGCTGGTGCAAAGCTGGTAAATCTGACCTTGCGTTTCCCCCAGGATTGCTGCCCAAAACGTGTGGGTCAACGTTTCCACATTACAAATGCCGCATCTGATTTGTATCCTGGAGATTTTCCTGGAGGCAAATCGGGCGCATTTTGTCATATGGGAAAGCGCCCTGATACTCTGATAATGACACATCATCTAGCATTTAAAAAAAACAAAAAAACAACAACATACAGTGTTCATACTGCGACAGTTTAGCAAACCTTCTAGATCTGCATTTCAGACTCCTGCACCTATCCCTTGCTCCAAGACTCTTAAGCATGTTAATATCAGTGCTGTCTGTACTACCTCAACACACCTTTGTGGAGGAGTACTGCCCAAATATTATATAGCCACAGCATGGCCTCAGTCTTACAGACTAGGGACATCATCAAGGCAGGAAACATCAAGGTTAGCCCCTTCTCCCAAGTCTTTCCAGTCCCAGTATGTCACCAAGTCTGACCCTGATTGTTACTATCTGGATGTAAACTGTGAGTAGCCCCTCTACAGTCTACATTTTTCCTGTTCTCCCCAACCCAAATGAAAGCTTGCTGTCCCATCTGTCTCCTCCCTCCACCCCGCCCTCTCCAGCTTCAGTGTTGCCCCCAACCTGCAGAGGAAGAGGATTGGCGCTGAAAGACCAAGGCAAACTGTGGGTGCATGGAGCCTAAGTTGTAAGTGAGCACAATATGTGAGACTGTACAGTGTCTTTACAGCTAACATGCTGCACACGTTAAGTTGGGAGCCTTAACATATAGTTTCTATGCTTTTTGGACCATGGCTAAATTTGTAAGAGCCTTAACTCCTCTCTTAAAGCCAAGGTTTTTGTTGTTGATGTTGTTGTTTTAAAATAATTGATCCTTTATTGATTTTTCCGAGTCAGGATTACAAAGAACATTGAACAGAATTAGAAACAATATATAAATTGTAAACGTATAAATGCATTATAACTATTATAACAATTATATAACCATAAAAGGAAAAATTAAAGAAAATAAGCTGAGGAGAGAAAGAAAAAAAAAAAGTGGGTGGGGATGAGAACAGCATTTCCATGGAGAGTTCAGCTAAAAGTCTCCAGAAAATCAAACCAAATATTTTCATATTTCCCCAGGGTCCCTCTTCTATAGAATGTAATTTGCAGCTAGTTCTGCCATATCATTAAGCCAATTGTCTATGGATGGAGTAAGCTTACTTTCCCACCTTAATAGTATTAACCTTTTAGCAACCAATGGTGCATGATGGAACCAGGAAACGTTTGCATACGATAACTTCCATGAGTTAGGAATGTGGCTAAGGATATAATTCAAAGAGGTAGTTTTCAAATTGGTGCCCAATGTAAATTAATCTTTCTTTCCACCTCCATCTGCCATTTTATTGGTTTACTGCCCATTAAGGGCTACTAGCATTCCCAACGCCCCATTTCTTCCAATTGGCATTCCTGTTTTCTCTACTGTTTCCAATCCGCATTCCTTCCTTGTGCCTTGTCAGTTCCATCTGCTGGGGAGTGGCCCTGCAAAAGAGCCTCCTCGGGTATGTACAGTAATGGGCCATCAAGAAAGCCTCCTCAGGATTCCACAGCAATGCTCAGGGTCATACAGCAATGACTCGCGAATAAAGCCTGCTCATGGTTGTTCCACAAGTGTCCATCAATTAAGCCTGTTCGCCATCATACAGTGATGGTCGGTCAATTAAGCCTCCTTACAGAAGTACCTCATTTGCCCATCAGTTAAGCTTGCTTACTGTCGAACAGCAATAATCCTCTGTATGTAAACTGTGGCATAAAGAAAATCTCACTCTCCCCTTTTGCCAAAATGGGCATTTCAAAACATCAGAATTTCAAAACTATTCAACAGATTTTCAAAAATTAAAAACATGAAATCCATTCAAGTCACACTTGAATTTTTGAGCACTGCAAGTTTTCTTAATACTGCACCCAGAACTAAGTCTCCATCAGCAAAAAAAAAGTCACATGGGAGAAAATGCCATTCTGTCTCCAAAATTCAAACATCTGTAACTTACTTGTTTTTCATCTGATTTGCACGAAATATGGGCATATTCTATCCCTCACCAAAGCAATTATCCCTGCCAAATTTTACGATGGTAGGAGAAAACATCCCAATTAATAATGAACAGAATGTTCATGATTTTAACACAGTGATGCAGCTGCCTTAACTATAGAACCACTCCTGTGGCTCTATTATCCTGGGTCACATTTGGAATGTTGTAGGGGAAGTCATTCGAGATTCTCCTATAAACTCACACTTCGGGGAGATTGTAGTAACATGGTCAGAGGCAAAGAGTCAAATTCTTCTCAATTACACTGGTGTGAATGTATCAAAGTCAATGGAATGGCAGCAGCACATTAATGGGGACCAGGGCCCTGAAACTCAGTCAAGAATCTGGTGTACAAAGTCCCATAAAGCAATGAGTTCTCCCTCCTCCACCCCTACATGTTCTTGGCAAGTTCTTTGGACAGATTTATTATTATTGTTATTATTATTATTATTTCAGAAGAAAAGATTTAAGAGCTATTAGTCTGGTTTTAACTGCTCGTTTTTGGTCTCTAAACCAAGGTGACATTTCCCAGAAGAGATTTGTGGACTCTTGACTTTTGAAAAAGATTTGTGCTTGCACATTCAGAATTTTCATATTTTTAAAAAAGAATGGTAGCTACCCATGCAGACTAACCGTCATTTATCTTGTTCTTGATGGTTGGGGTCATTAGCCCTTTTCAAATGGGCCGTGGTGTGAGGGGGGATGGGTCGATGCCACGGTGCGGGGTGGCCGTTACACAGGTGCACACCCATCTCCATGCACAGAACAACCACCGTTGTCGCTGGTTGCTCTGTGCGTGGGCTATGGGTGGAGCACAGGAGCACACACGCACCCCCACCCACCAGCTGCGATGGTCACATGGACACCCCCATGCCCACGTAGGGGATCTGCGTGGGCATGGGGCAGGGGGTCTTGTGTGAAAAGGGCCATCCAGGTAGACACTAACACTGATAAACTGGGTGTTACATTTTATTATACATGTTGCAGGGCTGAAGGTGTTGCTCTATGGGTGCCCTGCAACATGTATAATAAAATGTAACACCCAGTTTATCAGTGTTAGTGTCTGTGTGAAAAGGGCCATAGTGGCAGTGTTAAGGTCTGGAAAGGTGCTGGGAATGAGCCCTGGAATGAAAAGAGGTGCCCGGGCTGACACCTGGCAAAGCCTGGCACAAATGAAGCTCACTCCCTCAGCCCTTCACATGTCCCCATGCTGTTCAGTGCGAGGACTCAGTTATTTAACAGGTTTTTACCTGCCATGAGGCGGGGACAAACATTATTATTATTATTATTATTATTAGACATTTATATAGGGCCAGTCATGTGACCTGCTGCTGTACAGAACATAGAATTAGACGCGGTCCCTGCCGGTGGCTTACAATCTAGAAGACAAAGGGGGGGAGACAGGGAGAGGGGACAGTGGGAGAGAGAGGGGAGAAGACAAACAAACATTCAAGCGGATGCGAAGTCTCAGGTGTGTGTGCTTGGCTTGGTTACAAAGAAGTTGGTAGCAGCAGTCAGCAGAGGAGGGCCGACAGTAGGAGTAAGGGGAAAGACTAGCAGGCATTGGGAAAGGCAGCAAGGAAAAGGTGGGTCTTGAGGAGGGATCTGAAGGAGCGGAGGGAGGAGGCAAGGTGGATGTGGGCAGGGAGGGAGTTCCAGGCATGGGGGGCAGCGAGGGAGAAGGGTCGAAGGCGGTTAGGTGAGCAGGAGAAACGAGGGAGAGTGAGGGAGGGGACAAAGGAAGACCGGAGAGCACGTGCAGGAGTGCGTAGGGAAATTAGGTCAGAGAGATAAGGGGGAGCTTGGTCATGGGGCGATTTGAACGTGAAAACCAGGAGTTTAAACAGGATACGTTCAGGAACGGGGAGCCAGTGAAGGGAGAGGAGGAGAGGCTGCACGTGGTCGAAGCAACGGGCAGAGTGAATGACCTTGGCGGCGGAGTTTTGGATAGCGATAAGGGGGGA
>QEPC01006817.1:6179403-6227045 GCA_003113815.1 Sphenodon punctatus
GCATCTAAATGGCAGATGAGATTTAATGTGGACGAGTGCAAAGTGATGCACATAGGGAAAAATAACCCAAACTATGAGTACACAATGCTGGGTACTAAGCTAGGAGTTACCACTCAGGAAAAGGATCTGGGAGTGATTGTGGACAATACACTGAAATCCTCAGCCTAGTGTGCAGCAGCAGTCGAAAAAGCAAACAGAATGTTAGGCATTATTCGCAAAGGGATAGAGAATAAAACTGAGGATGTCATAATGCCTCTATACAAATCAATGGTGCGACTGCACCTCGAATATTATGTGCAGTTCTGGTCGCCCCATTCAAAAAAAGACATAGCTGAACTAGAAAACGTACAGAGAAGGGCAACGAGAATGATAAAGGGTATGGAACGGCTTCCGTACAAAGAGAGGCTTGGCAAGCTGGGTCTCTTCAGCTTAGAGAAGGGAAGCCTGAGAGGGGACATGATAGAGCTTTATAAAATCTTGAGTGGTGTGGAACACGTAGATAGGGAATGGTTATCTACCCTCTGAAATAGTACTAGAACTAGGGGGCACTCCATGAAACTAGCTGCTGGCAGATTTAAAACAAGTAAAAGGAAGTACTTTTTCACTCAATGCATAATTAACTTACGGAATTTGTTGCCAGAGGACGTTGTCAAGGCCAGTAGTATAGCTGGGTTTAAAAAAGGCCAGGATAAGTTCTTGGAAAGTAGGTCCATTAATGGCTATTAACCAAGTAACTTACAGGATGAACTTCTTTCTATTGGGAGCTGGGAGTGAACAACGGGGAATGGATTGCCCACGACTGTAGGTTCTTCTTCCATGTGAGCGAGATTGGCCACTGTCGGAGGACTGGATGCTAGGCTTGATGGACCATTGGTCTGACTCAGGGCGTTTTTAAACGAGACAAGAAACGTGGCTGATCTTTTGATCAGCCGCGTTTCTTTGCGCTCGTTTAAATTGAAAACTTACATTTAAGCCGGCTCTTCCCCGCGTCAGACCGGGCAGGCGATCCTGCCCCCTCTGACGCGGATCGCCGCTGTGCCGGCTTCACGGCACACTTCCGGGGTATTTTGCCGAGTGCGCATGCACAGAAGGGCACGCATGCGCCTGAGGCCACTTTTAGACATGCACTTGGATCAGGCGCGGGAACGGCGAAACAGCCGCGGCGCTGTTTTAGACGAACCAAAAGCGGAAGTTGTGCGCATGATCCGGCGCCGCGCATTCTTTGCCGGCCGCGTATGTCACCCCAGAGGAATCAGGCCAGTTCGCTCGCGGTCGGCAAAGAATGCGCGGCGCCGCATCACGCGCACAACTTCCGCTTCCGGTTCGTCTAAAACAGCACCACGGCTGTTTCGCCGCTCCCGCGCCTGATCCCAGCTGCTCGTCTAAAAGCGGCCTGAGTCTCTATGATGGGTCTGATGCTCTTCTGAGCATCAGACCCGGCGTAGAGAGAAAGGCGGGTGCCCAATCCCGCCTCTGAACGATTCTGCTTGTGAGCGGGATCGTCTAAAAGTGCCCTCAGTATGGCACTTCTTATGTTCTTAAGTTCTTTCTTTCAATCTAGTGTGTGAAAGAGAAGAGATGTCAAAGAAATAGGAAGAAAGGGTTATCCAGTGGTTAGGGTTCTAGCCTGGGCCTCTGGAGACCAGACTTCAATTCCTTATTCCCCCACAGATTTCTTGTATGACCTGGGGCAAGCCTTGTTGGTTTTGGTGTCAACGTTTAATTGGCTAAATAGAGGAAATAGCACATCCCTACCTCATAGTTGCATTGTGATGATGTTACAATTTAATTCACAGATTTAAAAGAACACACAACTGGCTTTAACGTGCGACATGTCGCATCTAAACCCCGCCCATGGGATTTTACGCCATGTGTGCATTGTGCATGTCTAAAACCAACCACAGTACAGTGTGCAAAATGCTCCTGTACCTACTACAGCAATGGGGGCCATATGAGTATCTGAGATAGAAGGCTGGATAGAAGGGTGGCTTAGTGTGCAAAGCTTTCTCCTCTAGTGTCTTGCATTCCACATGCAAGGAATTGACATTCATCTGCAGTATTCTCCTGTGCAGGGCTGTTCTTTAGCTTTGCAGAGCTTGGGGTGAGGGCAGGTAATTATTATGCTCTTGTGTGGGGTTCCAAGGAAGACAGCAGGTCTCTGTTCCCCCACCCCTCCACACTCTTTTGCTGGTGGCAATATTCACCCCTTGGTCTCTCCTGTTGGAGCACCAGGCTGCTTCCCTGCTGCCATTCAGATGCCCTTCCCCCCTTTCACTGCCACATCATCCCTGTCCTCTTCTAGGGCAAACTCTGCTCCCACACTTTGGGGAAGGAAGCCTGTGGTGTTGAGGTTTCCTATCCAAATTCAGTAGTTCAGCAGCTTTCCTGGGCTGACCTTCTTCAGGCACTGACAACCAGACACTTCCCTTTCAAAAGGGATGGGACCAACTTTTCACTGAGGTCATCAAGGTGTAAGGGGAGAAGCCCTGAATGGCAGCCTCACACACCCCTGCCTTTGGGCAGATGTTTGCATCACAAAATCACTGGAGAGATGCCAGTCTTTTTTAAACAGGGTTCTTAGACTGGCACAGCTATGAGGTAGATTGCAAACTGCCAACCAAATTCTGCACAAAAACCATGTTTTTATTCTGCCTGGCTCTAGTCATTATTGTCTTTTGGTGGGGGAAATGGGTTGTGGGGTTATGACCCGCATAAAGTTTTGTTTTAATTGCTTTTAATATTTATATTTATTTTATACTCTGTATTGTATGCCACCCCGGGCTCCCTAGGCAGGAGGGGTGGGATATTAAATTTTAAAGTAAATAAATAAATAAATAAATAATGATTTTAATCTTTCATTTTGAAGAACTCACTGTATATATATATTAGAGAAGAAATGAATGACCAAAACTAATACCAAATTTGATGGATTTGCTCCACTTGAAACTGTTTTATCAAAGTGGATACAACGCGATATTTGCTTCCAGCTAGACGAGCAGTTTTGAATCTTCATGTTGGTAGTTTCATGTTCAATTATCTCTGTCACTTTGGTATTTCAGTCGCTTCAGTAGTTCCATGCTATTTGATTTTTTTTTTAAAAAAAAACTTTTTTGAATGTGAATGTAGTTGTTGCATTTTGGATTAATTCCATCCACATTCTGGGTTTTTTAAAATAAGACACGTCCATGCGTTGCCACCCACTGTCCACGCGTCCAACTGCTCATGTGAAGGTGGAGCGTGGAGAAGCACGCAGTGGCTACTCATGGCCACACAGAGAGCACCCCCAAAAAATCTGGAGTGCCCTGTGCGGGGCAAGGCAAAGGGGTGTGTGGGGAGAGGTGCCCATGCATCCCCCGCTCATATGAACTGGGCTCCCACCCATGCCAACAAACAGGTCTGCAGCCTGCCACCTTCCCAGTCCCACCCACAGTTCTGCCGGGAGCTCCCTAGGGAGTTTGTCTGAGTGGGCGTGATGGACACCCAGGGATCTGTCCCTTAGAATCCCTCCCCACTCACTCCATGTGTATGGGCGCCCTGCAGCCGTGCCAATCAGCACACACACACACACACCCAGTTCCACCAAAGTGAATGATGTACCAAAATACCAATGGGAAGAAAACAAAGACCACTTTCAGACATGGAGTCCCCGCGCATATTTGGGCTGCGGGGGGTAGGGAATGCGCAGCCCAAATATGCACGAGGATTGGCTGGTCTGAAAGCCCCGCCCCCGCGCACACACACAGCTTTGCCAGCAGAGACGTGCAGGGATGCAGAGCTCGATTTCCTGCTCTGCATCCCTGCGCGTCTCTGCTGGCAAAGCTGCGTGTGTGTGTGTGTGGGGGGGCTTTCAGACCAGCCAATCCTCGTGCATATTTGGGCTGCATATTTCCTTCCCCCCACCCGCCCCGCAGCCCAAATATGCATGGGGGGGCCATGGCTGAAAGTGGCCAAAGACACTTAAAATGCAAATTTTACAATAACAAAGACAAATTTGGCTCAAACCTCCTCGTGGTGCACGAGAGAAGAGCATATATGAATGCATATATGAAATATAATTGTAATATTAAACAGCATTTTGGTTTCAGTCCTATCTAATATAATATATAACTATACACTGAACATCAGCACAAATGGGCCAGACAAAGGGGGGACAATTTGCTTGCTTTCAGAAGTTCATATGCTTGGCTAAAGATGCAATCTCAGTCAGAAGTCTTTAAAAAACAACCCACCCCGCAAAAAAAATCTTTATTTTTCTTAAATAAGAAAGGTTTCATACATAACAAATATTTAACCATTCAAATATCTCACATAACAAATATTTAACCATTCAAAGACTTCCGCAAGGGGAGGCAAAAAAAAATGTTTTTTCAGGGGGAGCAGTGCCCCTCCTTATCTACCAGCCTGATCATATACAATACCAACCCTTCTTTATTTTTTATAAGGAATAAAACTTTTCAGTGTCTAAGGAGGTTTGATTATTTATCCCTATGGGAGGATTGTTGGCGTTGGTAGGTGTTGCTTTGAAAATAGGATTGTCAGGTCAAACTTTGAAAATTAAGGGGTATTATAAGGCTGGAGTGTACATTTGGTGTAGTTTTATGGACTGTGGTGTTCAGAAGCTAATGGATGTCCCTTATGTTCACAGAGCCACGGGGCTCTGAAAATAAGGGACATTCTTTTAAAATAAGGAACACCTGGCACCCCTACCTTGTAGCCATTCCAAAATAATACAGACCGAGGGTGAACTCACATGTAACTCTGCCAACGCCAACGTCTGCGGGGCCCTGGAAGCTGTATAATCAGTCCTGGATGATCCCCGGATCGCTGTTGCATGTGAGACACTTCGAGTTCCAGCCCCACTTTAAACTCGGATCTGACAAATACATCAGGGGTAAATGTCAGATCAGAGTTTAAAGTGGGGCTGGAACTCTGAGTGCCTCACTCACCTGCAACAGTGATCCGGGGATCATCTGGGCTGATTATACAGCTTCCAGGGCCCCGTGGACATCAGAGTTTAGTAGAGTTCCGTGTGAGTTCATCCTGAGTAACATATCCCAGTGACAGTATTTCATTTCTCTAAGCCAAAGTCTTCACCAAAGAGGATCTCAAGGCTATAGACCCTGGTTCTATTCAACCTTTGCCTGATGGTTATCTGCAGGAACCACCTGCTGTTTGGGGATTCTGCCATTGCGCCTTAAATCAGCGAATGATCAGGCCTTCGCTGTGGCAGGCCTTTCGGTGTAGAACTCCCTCCTGATGTTCATCTCAGTTCTTTCTTCTTCACCTTCTAAAAAGCACCCAAAGACTTTTTTATTCTCCAGATGCTTTTAGGATCCATCGCTGATTCCCCTTAACGTGTTCTGTTCTCCCTCTTTACCTTCCCCTTTAAAATTGTTTTAAAATGGATTTTACATTGCTTTATTGTATTTTATTGTATGTGAAGCACTCTGGGCACCATTCGGTGGATGGCACTATAGTAATGTAATTATTTATTATTATTATCATTTACACATGGCCCAAATGTAATAATAACAATATAAAACAGGGCAGGCCTTTAATAAAATTCCTTTATAAACTCGAAGGATTCCTGCTGTATACCCACCCAGTCCAAACGTGAGTGAATCCATAGCTGGGCATCCCATTTCTGCCCACCCCTTTGCTTTTGAGCCTGTCTTTCACTAAGTGGGAGCTCCATTCTTACTGCGCTCTCAGGCCTTTGCCCGCCCATACCAGCTGGCTCATGTCCAGAAAAATCTTCATGAATTAGTGATCTCAGAAGCTGGACTGAGTAGCTCTTCGCTGTGACTGCACAAAGATAGGCATTGCTTATGATTTAAAAATAAAAGATAAATTGTGAGCTCATCTTTTCTGATGCTATTACTGCCGCAGGCATGAAGCTTCTTAAGGAAGGTCTTTCCTAGAATGTTCTGCAGTGTGTTGGCCCCAGCGGTTTCCTTCTTCATACCGTAGTCTGCCCTTTTGTAATGAGATGAGGCCATGCAATTGGATTTTATCAGTGCATGTCATGTGATCTTTTAGATGACTAAGACGTGAAGTCAGAACAGTCTGAGCCAAATGAAGTCAATAGAAAGCTCTCTTTGATTTGAATGGACATTGGATTTGGGGCCTTAACATGTCAACCACATCCTCCTTTCTGTGAATTTTGCTTGGGGTATCAAAGCACTTCAGATTTTTCTAACAATCAAAAGCACATTTATACATATCCACAAGGCTCTGCCTCAGTGTGGGGAAAGTATAGTTTACGAGTCAAATCAAGCCCATGGCTGTTATTTATTTGACTCTCTTCCAGTTCCTGGATCCAATCCCTACCCCCAAGCACTGAAAGAGTGAGCTCAGGGGAAGGGAGTGGAGATGAGGGCATGTATTTAAGGATATAGGACGGATTCATGACATAGATTCATGATCAGAACCCTCCCTTTCCTTCCCTCATCCTGGGTCCAGCCCATAGCACCCCCAACAACACCTGTTTGGTCCATGGAGCTTGTACTAATTTTCTAAGTGGCTTAAGGGAAGGACAAGGTTCCTACATCTGTTCTGTTTTGACAGCTGAGATGCTGGGGATTTTATTGTTTGTTTTTTTGGAAGGAGATTTTTTAATCCTGGTAATTCCTGCTACAGTGACAGGAGAGATGGTACCAGATAGGGTTTAAGACCTGTCAGGGCTGAGGTGAGACATAAGGATGCCTAGGCCTTATGTGCTTCCCTTTGCCACAATGGTAAGTTTCACTGATGAGAAAACAATTTACAGTATATCTCCTTCCTGTGACAATCTCTTCTTTTTCTCCCAGGACCATTGCTTTTACCACGGTGTCGTGAGGGGGATGGAGCACTCCAGTGTTGCACTCGGCATGTACCGAGGACTACGGTAAGATCCAAGAATGCATTGACAAATACAAACCCTTAAATTAGAGCTGCTTTCCCACTCCAGACCTACCAAGACAGCCTCACAGCAGGTTGTTAGCATCACCATTTTAATCTTCTCCAAATCCCATAAGAAGAAAAGCTCCTTATGTCCTAATATTTCCTCCTTTACTCCAGGTTATTCCTAAAAATCTCACTGCTCCCTTCATGCAGTCCAGCTCCTATTGAAATCAATGGGAGTTTGGCTATTGACTTCAATGGGAGCTAGATTGTGCCCCATGCTTTTATATGATATGCACCTAGAGCTGCAGCTTTCTCCCATTCTTGACTTGGGGCCTCCTTTCAGCATTACTCTTTAGGTTCAGAACACATTCCCTGCTCTTCTCATATGCTCTCTGGCTTCCTCATTTAAAGCCAGATCGCTGCTTTAAATCATATGTCCCAGAGGGATGTTTAGTGTGGAACGGGCCCTGGTGCAGAAGATGAAATATCCCCCCCACCCCCTTCTTGTCCCTCCTCTCAACACCAGGGAACACAGCTGCACCAAGGAGCACGGGCCTCCCTGGCTCGTGGGCCCAGTACAGCAGCACTGTCTGTCCCTGTTATAGCTATGCTCTTGATAACTTCCTCTATAAAGCCTTTCAGGCCTTGAACCTGGGCCTCACTCTTGCTATTTGGCAGGGACTAACTCTTCAGTCAGGTGGCGAGACACTCTCATTAATGTAGAACAAGGTTGTCCTGTCTAGTCTCTCCTGCTCATCCCATCTGAGGCCGCTTTTAGACGTGCAGCTGGGATCAGGCGCGGGACCGGCAAAACAGCCGCGGCGCTGTTTTAGACGAACCGGAAGCGGAAGTTGTGCGCGTGATCCGGGGCTGCGCATTCTTTGCCGACCGCGAGTGAACCGCCCTGATCTCTCTGGGGTGACATACGCGGCCGGAAAATAATGCGCGGCGCCGGATCACGCGCACAACTTCCGCTTTCGGTTCGTCTAAAACAGCGCCGCGGCTGTTTCGCCGCTCCCGCGCCTGATCCAGCTGCACGTCTAAAAGCGGCCTTACAGTGTACCTGCATATGTGACACTCCCCACCTGCACTGTGCAGGACACAACACCCTTCCCCCTTATAAATGTATTACTTGTTCCTTAGTCTGTGTTTTCCTTGCCCTGTAGCAAAGCAGTCACACAGCTGTTGATTTCCCTGGATTTCAGTGACCTACCCCTTGCATTGAGTCTTGCCACACTAGAGCCCTGCTCAGTCCAGAAATTTGGTCCTGAATCTGACTTCTTTGGGCCTGACTCAATCCTTATTTATTTATTTATTTATTTATTTATTTTAAAACTTGATATACCACTTTTTCCCGCCACAGGCGGCCCAAAGCAGCTAACAACATACATATAATATACTAAAAACATTTCAATTCAATTTTAAAAAAACCCAAAAAACCCAATTCAACAATAAAATAAGACAACCATAAAACACCCCCATACCAGCCTCCCTAACCCCCCACCTTACCCTTCTTCCTTGCCAAATGCCTGATGGAACAGCCAGGTTTTGCTGTTCTTGCAGACGGCCGGGAGGTCTGGGGCCAACCATGCTCCCACAAGGAGGGAATTCCAAAGGCGCGGCGTGGCCACCGAGAATGCCCTATTCTGCGTGGCCCCCCAGAGAACCCGGGGGACCTCCAACAAGGCGCCCCCAGATGACTGCAGGGGCTGATCTAAAGCCCGAGGGTGAGGCGGTCTCACAAATAATCAGGGCCCAGACCATGTAAGGCTTTATAGGTTAAAACCAACACTTTGAATCGGGCCCGGAAGACTATTGACAGCCAGTGCAGAGATCGGAGTACTGGTGTAATGTGCTCCCGGCGGCCCAACCCCACCAGGAGCTGGGCCACCGCATTTTGCACTAGTTGCAGCCTCCGAGCCATCACCATAAGTAGCCCCACATAGAGTGCGTTGCAGTAGTCTAACCTACAGGTAATAAAAGCATGGATGATCATGGCCAAGTCCAGAACCAAACCAGCGGCTGAAGCTGTCACACCGGATGTAACTGGCGGAAGGCACTCCTCACCACAGCCTCCACCTGGAGATTCAGGCGGAGCTGCGCATCGAGAAGCACCCCCAGGTTACGCACCTGGGACGTCAGTGGAGGGCAGACTCTATCAATCGATGGAGCCGTCACCTTCGCCGACCTACCCACTAACATCACCTCCGTCTTGTCAGGATTCAGTCGCAGTCAGTTAGCCCTCATCCAGTCCCCCACAGCTGCCAGACACCGGGTAAGCACTGAGACAGCCGAGCCTGGGCTGGTTAAAAATGAGAGGTAGAGTTGGGTGTCATCAGTATATTGATGACACCTCACCCTAATCTCTCTGATCACCTCGCCGAGCGGCTGCATATACACGTTGAACAGGAGAGGGGACAGAACTGAACCCTGCGGGACCCCACACAGGAGGTCTTGGTAAGATGAAAAAGAGTCACCGAGCACCACCCACTGAGTTCTTCCAGTCAGGAATGAGCGGAACTATACAAGAATGATCCCGCCCACCGCCATACTGTCCCGCAGGCGTGTCACCAACATCTTGTGGTCAACGGTATTGAATGCTGCCGATAGATCTAATAGGACCAATAGGGTCAATCGACCCCGGTCCTTTTCTCGGTGAAGGTCATCCACCAAGGCCACAAGTGCTGTCTCAGTGCCATGACCCAGATGAAAGCCAGACTGTGAAGGATCAAGATAACTGATGTGGTCAAGATGCTCCTAGAGCTGCTGAGCCACTACCCATTCAATAACCTTCCCTAGGAAGGTTAGAGACAGGCTGATAGCTGGCAGGGGAGTCAGCGTCGAGTGATGGTTTCTTGAGCAGAGGCCGCACCACTGCCTCTTTGAGACAGCTTGGCACTCTGCCCTCCGCAGGGAGGTGTTGACCACCCCAGCCAGCAACGGCCCCAATGTCTCCCGGCAGCTCTTAATCAGCCAGGATGGGCATGGATCTAATTCGCAAGAGGTGGCTCGAACAGCCCCAAGCACCCCCACCACATCAGCAGCTGTCACCGACTGAAAGTGATACCCAGAAAAACAGAGAAGTCGGGGCTTCTACACCCTCTACCTCCTCCACTGCACTAAATGCAGCATTGAGGTCATGGTGGATCTGAGCAATTTTATCCTCGAAATAATCTGCAAAAAGGTCACAGTGGGCGGAAGATGACTCAACCCCCGGGTTGAGGGAGGCCGGACTGATCAGCTCCCGCACCACCCAGAACAGCTCTGCTGGACGAGATTTAGCGGATGCTATGAGGGCAGCAAAGAACTCCCTCTTTGCTATCTGTATGGTCTCGGCATAGGCTCGCAAACTAGCTCTATGTCAGAATCTGTCGGCTTCAGTATGAGATCGACGCCACCGTCGCTCCAACCCTTCCTGCTTCAGGACCTGCAGCCCTTCAGAGAACCAAGGAGGCCTGCAGGGCCATCACATGGGCAAAGGACGTCTGGGAGTCATTTGATTGATGGCCTCCATCAGCAAGATATTCCATAACTTGATGAGGTCATCGATGAGATGGTTGTCAAGGTCAGAGGGTAATTCCCCCAGAGCGCCTAGAAACCGCACTGGGTCCATCAGCCTCCAAGGGTGTACCATCCTAATAGGTCCCGCACCCTGCCGGGGGCAGACATGTGCTAGAAGGGAGGTCTGTAGGAGGTAATGATCCGTCCATGACAAGGGCATAGTTGATATCTTCCCCCATTAATGGAACACCTGCCTCAAGGCCAGTGCAGAACATGAGGTCCAAGGTATGCCCCCCAAGATGTGTCGGACTGATGACCCTCTGGGACAGGCCCATGGTTGCCATGGCGGCCATGAACTCATGCTCAGCTCCCCTGGGCACAGCGTCAGCATGAACGTTGAGGTCGCCCAAGACTATTGTCCTGGAGGACCACAGCACCATCTCTGACACTGCCTCTGCCAGAGCCTGTAGGGAGGCTGCTGTACTGGTGGGTGCATGGTAAACCAGCAGCACCCCACAACTGTGTCCTGCCAAATCAAACACAAGATGGAGGCCTTCAGTGTCTACCATGGTCCGCACTGGATACCTCCTCACAGACCATCCCTCTTTAAAAATCATAGCTACACCGCGCCCCCCCCCCTCGTTCCTCCAACCGTGACTGGTGCTGCATGGAATACCTGGCTGGAACAAGATCAGCCAAGATAGGCCCTGATTCATTGTTCAGCCAGGTTTCCGTGATACACGCGAGATCAGCAGCACAGTCCCGTATTGCCCCCTGGACTGTCGTTGCCTTATTCGCTACCGACCTCGTGTTCAACAGCACCAAAACCGGGTTCTGCTCCACTTGCTCATCCGCTGGAGGAAGGACCAGCAGGACGTGCACTAAGCACCTGTCCCGCCTTACCGCCCTCACTTCCCGCCCCCTGAGACCTGGTCCCAATGCAGCCGGGCTCTTCTGAGCCTGGATCTGATGTGTGTGGGTGGCTCTGCTGCTCCTTCCCCCAGAGCACTGTGTGGGACAGGTCTACTCCAGTAAAAGGTCAGGACTAAGATGTTCCCTACCCCTTTAAGTGACCATGCCCCCTGCAGAGCACCAAGATGCCACAGTGCTCTGTGGGATGTAAGGCCTCTTGCAGCTGGGAAACACAACCTGGCCAGAGCACAGAGGGCTTGGCTTGGGCTGAGAGTGAGTTTAATCCAGGCCTCTACGCTGCACATTGGCTGTTCAACAGAAAAGAGATTAGCCCGCTGGAGTCCGAGGTTGCTCCATGGAGTCTGCGCGCAGCCACCACTTGCAGGTTCCATGCAACAAACTGGAGAAATGGGCAGGTGTTCCTCCCCACCGTGCTCCACCCCCTCCTCTCCACCAGTGCGATGCGATCACTCCCCGGACCACTCTAGGCACTCCGCCAAGGACTCTGTTGTCCTAATGAACCTGCACATGTGTGGAAGCTACACACACTCTAACAGATGGGAGACGGCCATGCCAGCACACATTTGCCTGCATCAGCCAGCATTCACCCACATGGTGGGCTCCACATTCGCTGGGAGTGGGGTCCATGGAGCAGGTGGGTGGTAGGTGTGGGTGAACATCTGGCAGCTACCTAACAGATGGGCAGGTGACCACCCATCCCGTGGGGGCTAATCTGGGCTACTGTCTTGTCTGTTTTCACCCATTCTTTTAGAGTGAGAAGTGGAACAAACCCACATTCTGAGTGTTATGCAAAATCCTTACCACTGCTTGTGCTCCTTGATGAACCCATGTACTCTGCCACTTAATGCAAAACCCATCAAAATACAGGAAGATTGAGGAAGAAGAGGTGAGTTTGCAGGGGGAAAGGGTTTTGTAAATTGGCCCTTTGGTGGCAGCAAACAAGATATCATCAAGGAGCAAAAGAAATAGGGGTGGTCCTTTGGATGAAAATCTGTTTGATTTTTTCTTTCTTTTTCGTTCCCTCAAAGTTATTGGATTTAATTATGGATCTGTATTATGTGAGTGGCCTTGGGCAGTCACCGTCTCTCAGCCTCAGTTCTGCATCTGTA
Organism: Sphenodon punctatus; assembly: GCA_003113815.1. Classification (NCBI taxonomy): domain Eukaryota; kingdom Metazoa; phylum Chordata; class Lepidosauria; order Sphenodontia; family Sphenodontidae; genus Sphenodon; species Sphenodon punctatus. The sequence goes on from QEPC01006817.1 coordinate 6,191,832, forward strand.
AAATGAAAATGGAGTTGTGCATTGTGAAAGGGAGACAGCAGATTATAAATCTAAATAAATAAATTAGATTGCAAGTAAGTTTGCCAGATCAAAATAAGGAATTCTACAGAGGCAAGGGAAACAGAAGAAAAGGATGTCCATTATGTTCTATGAAGCTGTGGTGTTCAATAACGGATGTTTACTAGTGCTGTAGGGCTCTGAAATAAGGGATGTGCTCTTAAAATAAAGGAACCTGGCAGGGCAACGTTGAACTTGAGCTGCCTTATGAAGTCCATACTCTGATAAATCTCCTATTAACTGTGTAAAAACTGTCCTATATGACAGGTCCTATATATGAACAGCTCAAACAATACTGCACGTGCTCAAAGAACAACAATAATAAGAGAAGGCAGTTTTCCTCCCCCATGCATTCTGTGGCTCGTCAGCTGTCCCACAGCTCCTCAGCTCTTGAAGCCTTCTCTTGGAGCTACCAGGTTTGTGGGCTGCACCTTAAAGATCTTGGAGAAGCTATCATTCATGTGTATGGAATGCTTGGCAGGACAGGGAGAAGGCCCAGGTTCACATCTGATGTAAATCAACATAGCCTGATGGAAATCAATGGAGCTAGGCTCGTTTATACCACCTGAAGATCTGGCCTCCCAATCATGAATGCACTTGGTTAAGATACTGTTTATAAACAGGACATGGAGAGTTTGTGGTCACCTCAATTTGAAAAACTGTTTGGGAGCCAGGCTGGTGGGATTTACTCCAGTCAGGAAATGAATTTTACCAAGAGAAACCTCAACAACCCCAAGTCATGTTAATGTAGACAAACTATCTGGTGGTCTAATCAGAGTCAACTGGGGCCACCTCTGGTTTACAATAAATAATCCACTCACCATAAAAATAGGAATGCATCCCAGGTGCAACCTGCTTCTGTTTGCTTTCCAGCCCCCTTATTCCTGGCTGCAGAGTTAACAAGGATAGATTGTTTTGTATATGTAATAGCACTACTCCTGGCACCCTCCAGTGTGCGACATGCTGTTCTAAATCATTTTATGATTATTGGAAATGTGTGGAGACAAAGCACACGCATATGTTTTCACTTTCCATGCTGAGTTCTTGTGGGGGAGGGTCGGGGACATTCTATCCCTGAGGCCATATGTCTTTCTCTGGGCAGAGCACTCAGTATCGTTCACGGCAATGCCTTTCCACACGTGATGTATGTAAAAGTGCTGATTGAAAAAAACAGAACCATATGGCCATGTGCAAGCCTCAGTGGAAATCCGACTTCCATCAGTTCTTGGTTTTAATATGAGAAACTCAGTTTCTGTGTCACCTTGGGAAGACCAGCAGTGCAGCTACTGAGGAGTATTATTTAAATCTGTATGCAATGGAAAATCTCAGTTTTCCAACAGGAAATATCTTACTGTGCTTCTTGTAAACTGATAGCAGGCAAAACGTTCTGTGGTCTCCATGAAGAAAGGGCCTAACCCTACAACCTTTGATCACAGCCCCAAGAAGACAGTTGAGTCAAATGGTGATGAAAACAGACACGCGGGTGGCCTGGTGGCTCCCTGGTCCAGGGTGGGGAACAGCATCCGCCACTCTCTGGGTCGGGGAGGGGCACTGGCCAAACAGGCCTGCAGCTGGGGAGATGTCTCACCACCTGCACGCTCCAGGTGGTGGTGGGGGTGATGCAACAGATGTGCGGGCATCCCCACTCCTAGCACCTTGCCCCCCATCATGATGGGAAGCCATGGTGACCAGCTATGGCACCAGGCCATGGTGATCCCTGCCCTGCAGTGGGGTTGACTGGGCTGAACAGATGTGTTGGTCTGCTGTGACCCGTGTTGACCTGTGTGGGCAGCTCTTAGCCTGGGATGTGCACCCGGGATCATCTGGAGATGCATTCTGGGCTAGCCATCCACCCGGCCCTGAGAAGACCTGGGCTAACGCCTGGCAGTCAGGTAAGAGACGTTCAGGTGGTTCCCTGGCCCAGGCAGGCCATAGCAGACCTGCGTCTTGTCTGTTTTCATCCAAACTCTCTCAGTGGGAACATAGTAGGCTGGCCACCCAACCTACATTGCGCAGGATAGTTCCACAAACCAGATGCTGTCTTGAAAGAAAGGGTCTTATAAGAGAAGCAGCTGTCCATCTGATGCAGGGACCCTGCTGCTGCTCTGCTTCCAGCTGACTGTTGCTCCAGGCAATATTATAGAGTTGCCGGCCAGCCTAGAGTGTCAGGCAATCACCCGCAATTCTATGGTGGGGGAGGGGGAGGTGCTGTGCAGGTGGACCGCCTGCTGGGGAACGCACTCTCGGAGCAGCTCTGGGCAGATGCACATCCATTTGAAATTGCTATATGCAAACCTCATGCTGTAACTTTGGGCCAAACGTTGGGGCAGGAGGATGGGGCACCCCAGGCTTAAAGAGTGTCCTTCATGAATGAATGGTACAGAGAAAAACGTGTTAAACCCCAATAGCATGGTGTAAAAAAAGCAACCTCCCCCCCGCCCCATCTCTCTCAGTAGGAGACATACCCCAGGCATGTGATGTTTCCCCCCCCTTTTCCCTGAAGGACAGCCTCACCTCTCCCAAAATCCCCTTGTCCTGTAAATTAATTAAATCAAGGTAGAGGAGGTTCAAGTCAATTAGTCCTTTTCCACCAGATCTCTTCCTCCCATTGAACTCTATTTGAAGCAGAGAGAGCTTCTGGAAGTTCTTTGGGACTCAAAACATTTGGGGGGGATATGGGCATTCATGTCCCCTCTGCTCTTAAAGTTGGAGGGATGTATTCCCCTGTCCCCTCCTATAAACCCTGCAATTACGGAGCCACGGATTGTGATTGCACAAGTTCCTCCCCACCCCACGTAACATTAAAAAGCATATTTGGGGCGTTATATTTGTGTACACAGAGAGAGTCCTTAACAAATATCTGTTGTTAATGAAACTATTTCCAAACTTAAAATAAGTCAGTATTTACAAGATCTGGCTAGTTAATGTTATTTGGTTCCCACTCATCAGTGGAAAATGTCCCTCAGTACAAGTTGGCAATTTGTGTGATTACAGCTGGTGAACAATAACAAAAGTAGGGCCTGTGCTGAATCAGGAAAATCATAAACTGGAAGAAAAGGTTTTGCTGGGCACATAGAAGCATGGGCATACGCTCTGCAAACCGTGAATTCTTCATACAAATTCACCAGCAGCGTGACAGGCATATTCTTCTGTCAGTGAGACAACATAATGAACTTTGTTGGGATTATACCAGTGTGAACAAAATTTGGTCTGGAGCTTTCCCTAGTAGTTTTGGCTGGGCCTTACATTACTTGGCATTGCGCTGCAGTGTGTCTAAAATTATTCTGCAATTTGAGGTGTGCTTTAAGCAGAGGGAGAAAGAGGGACAGGAATTCTCTAATGCTTTCCAAAAGCCTTCTTGGAGTACACAGAGTTTTCAAGTCATCATTTTGAACAGGTAATGGAAGGATACTAGTCTTGCCAAGTCTTTTACAGTTGCAGTGCACCTTAAGGGGGCCCTCGGGAAGCAGTCTGCCGAGCATCCTACAGAAATTCCATGGGGGCCATTGTAGTCCTTGTTTATTACTGGAAACACAGAAAAGTGTCTGAGTAAATAGACAACTTGGGCTTTCCAGGGGCAGCTGCAGAAGAAATCAGACGGGGCTCCACAATAGCGCCACAGTTTGCTTGAGGCTGTGCCATTCTGGTAACCTGGAAGATCTTGCTCCAGAAAATGGCCATAAAACCGAAATAACGGGTTTAATATATAAAATCTGGCTGACCTACTCAGCGTTTACCTTTGTGAGAGCACTGAAAGTACAATCACAGACCATAAGAAAAGAACATTCCCTGCCCGTATATATTATTTATTTTCCTATGTGTTTCTTTTATATAAATCTGATATGCTACACTGTCCTTCCAAAGGGCACAAAGCAACACAAAGTAAACTAAGTAGAAGAGCCCAAGGCCAGAGATAGGTCACAACCAGAGGTGGTGATTTTTAATACTTTCTATTTCCAGCTGCAACATTTTCACTTTTCCATAGATTTCTGTTTTCAAAACCCCATACTGCAGTGTTTAGACTTTAATAAATTTTGGGCTTCCCCAAACTAAATCCAAAATATTTGGTTTTGATAGTGGTAACTTTTGGTTATGGAAAAATGTGTGTGTGAAGACATTCAGTGTTTGGAAAAAATGTAACCAAAATTGTAAGCTGCAATATCTGTTTTATAGACCTCAACATTTTGGTATAATTAGAATTTAGTTCTATTTTGGGATTTACTAAAACGCTATTTTTTTCACCAAAATGACAAGGAATTCATTTAAAATTCACCAGATATCTTTTGCTCAACAATTTAAACGACATGGTCATTAGAAGGAAGGGCATTTGTACAAAGGAGCTGTGCGGGGCTGTGCAAGGGGTTAAGAATTCTGTATTTGTGGTTTTAGCATTTGTACCTTTTCTTGTGTTCACTGAATTTCCTCCATTGCCACCAATGTGGAAAACGCTGTTAATGCGTATGGGTTATTTTGGTGCATCTATGCCACTTTTCAAATGAGACACACCCATGCAGTGAATATGAGTGGGTGTGTCTCATTTGAAAGTGGTGGCGATTAGGTGGGCACGCGTGCACATTTTTGCGTAACACACATCCCCATCCAACTCCATTCTTTGCCCCTGCACAGAGTAACTTGCGAAAATGCAGGTTGCTCCATGTGGGGGGGATCGGTGTACACCTGTGTGCACCCACCCCACCCACCAAGCACTGCGACCATGGACCACGCCCCCCACAACCATGGCCTGTTTGAAAAGGGCTTAATTTTACCGTGGCCAATAGGAGGTGTCTGTCTATTATGTGATTTTTTCGTTATTGTTTTTCTTCTCAACAATACATTGGGTGTTTTCAGTTAGACCCAGGGCAGGTCATCTCTGGCCCTGCTCTGGAAGCTTCCAGCCCCGCATGAGCCAGGTTTACATGGAGCTGGCGGCTGCCGCAGCCTCCAATCCACCTGTGCGGCGACTCCTCCCCCACCACCATAGAGTTGTGTGCGGATCACCTGACATTCTAGGCTGCTGCCTGCAACACATAAGAACATAAGAAGTACCATACTGGCTCAGATGGGTTAACTGGATTATAGGAAGGGTTCAGTGATTTGTATATAAAATTGGAAGGAGATATATGTTGCACTGAAATTACAGTTAATTTATTAAGACATGCTAGAGAAAAAAGATTTGTAAAATTTAAATGGGAAGAATTATACTGGAAAATGTGATTATTTTTATCTTGGCAATTGTAGGTAAGTATGATGATGATAAAGAATGTATGGAATTAAAGAATGAGAGAGGTTGAAAGTTAAGAGAAGGGAGTAGTATGTTTGTTTATTGGGAAGGGGAAGAATAAAAGAGAATGAAGAACGCCTTATTAATAAATTTCTTGTTGAAGTTTGTTTAAAGTTGAAGATGCATTAACTGTTTGTTAAAAACCAAAGTTTTTTTAATATTAGAACTCAAGGTGTGGTTGCACCATAGATTTATATAGTGGCTTTATGATATTTTCAGTTTTATTCTCTATCCCTTTACGAATAATTCCTAACATTCTGTTTGTTTTTTTTGTCCATGGCCACACACCCAGCTGAGGATTTCAATGCATTGTCCATGGTGACTCCAAGGTCCTTTTCCTGAGTTGGTAACTCCTAATTTAGAACCCCTCATTTTGTATATATAGTTCGGATTGTTTTTTCCTGTGTGCATCAGTTTGCACTTACCCACCTTAAATTTCATCTGAGAGTTGGAAGCTTTGCATGGGTATGGAAAATGTGGAAAGTAAGTTCATGCCCAGTCACCCAGTCCTACAAGATCCTCCTGCAGTTCTTCACAGTCTGCTCATGTTTTAACTATCTTGAATAACTTTGTGTCATCTGCAAATTTGATCACTTCACTTTTTACTTCCTTTTCCAGATCATTAATGAATATATTAAACAGCACCGGTCCCAGTACAGATCCCTGGGCACTCCACGTTACTTCCCTACATTGTGAAAACTGACCATTTAGTCCTACTCTTTGGGTATTTTCAGGCGTTACGAGATCACAGTCAACCACAGTGAACCTGCACAGGGTGAAAGTGATTCCGTAACGTCTGATGTGGGGAATGGAAGTTCCTACCCAGATGTTCACCCCCATGAATCACGGGGGGGGAATCAGATTCACTGCGCGATCGGAGGTCCTGCCCGGACCATCCCCGATCGCGTGGTGAATGAGATTCCCCCCCATGATGAAGGGGACAGTAAGGTCTGTCCCCTGACCACGGGCCAGAATCCGTGGTGGGATTCCGGTCCGCGGTCAATGCCGGGGTGGGGGGCGACCGGGTGTTGTGCCTGCATTGGCCGCGGCGCCCGCCCGTCTCCTGGTGGGCGGGCGGCCAGGTCAGCGTGGGGGGACAGGGCTGTGCAGCCACACGTTGTGCCATGCAGCCCCGCCCCCTCCCCGGATTCCCCGCCGGGATTGACCACCGCTTCTGTTAGCCCATGACACGGTGGCCCCGGTGGGGAGTCAAAGGGTTGTTTCCGTGCCGGGGCCAATTGGGCCTGTCACGTCTGAAAATACCCTTTGTTTCCTATCCTTTAGCCAGTGACCAATAAACAGTAGGGCACTGCCTCCTATCCTATGACTTTTTAATTTCCTCAAGAGTTTCTCATGAGGAACCTTATCAAATGCTTTCTGAAAATCCAGGTATGCTATATCGACCAGCTCCCCCTTATCCACATGCTTATTTACAGCCTCAGAAAATTCCAAAAAATTTGAATGTTGCTTGGGGCAACCTCCAGTTGAGAGCAGAATTGCAGCAGCCATCAGCCGAGCAGACGGACTGCAGCTCTGTCTCAGGCTGGTATTCCAGGTTTGGGCATCCCGCTCCACTGGCAGTGCTCTGGGATGTTCCGGAGCATCACAAGTGGGGCTGGAGCAGCCTGCTCCGCCTCTGCTCTGCCTACACATCTGGCGACCTGCCTTTAGACGGACGGGCCACCCGCTGGTGAGGCAGAGCAGAGGTGGGACTGCCATCTGTCTGTTTACAGCCATTGTCCCCTCCAGGCAGTGGGGATTCATCCTCTGAGGGAGAAAGCTACTGTATTCCCTTGTAGAGCAATTAAGGCTGGCTGATAATGAGGATTAATCCCTGCGCACAACAAGGGAAATGCAAGTGAGGATTTTAGTCCAATTGTCAACTCTTACTTTTTTGGCTTAACTTTTAACACTTTTGGCTAGCACTTTTAGTATTACAGGTGGTGCAATCTGTGCCATAAATCTTTCACATGGTCAACAATAAGGAGGGGGAAGTTCTATTTGCTGAGCTAAGCCTCTTGTGTGAATGCGCCCTCAGAAAGTAACCGAGCTGGATATGTGCTGTAATTTTGTGGTTTTGGGGGGGGAAGGAGGGTCCAGTTCGAGACTTCATTTTGGGGGGAAATTTTGGATTCACTTGGAAACTGAATGTACGTTGAGATGCCTGAATTTGCTGGTTTCAACAGTAATATTAAGTACTTGTTATCTCTATGTCTCAAAGCAGTTTAGAGACATAGTTAGTTACCATTTCCCCCATATTAAAAACACAGAAACGGAAGGTAAGTGCCAGTTAATTCTATAGGGATATAAGTGGTGTACAGGCCTGGAGTTATCCTGAATTTTACTCTCACTGTTTGAAATTATGCTGACTGTAACAAACACTGTTAATATTTTTTATATATATATGGATGCCCAAAATGCCTTTTTGTGTTTATTTGTATTTTATCGAAACCTGAATGTACAGCCCTAGTAGTTGGTAAGAACCCATTTCTCTTTAGCGTTTGCTTTCATAACTGCAAAACACTCAAATGAAATAAAACTTGCATGAAGGAGATAAAAATAGAAGCTCTTAACTTCTTGAAGTACTTGCATACTTGTAAGGGGGCAATAGCAATAGCAGCCGCCATACTTACACAGCCGCTGGAAGGTGAGCAGGTCCGAGGAGAGGCAGGCCGCCTCCTGGAGGGAGTTCTACAGCAACGGCTCAGCCACTGAGAATGCCCTCCTCATAGTGGCAGTCTGTCGACAGTGCAGGACCTCAAGGAGAGCTCTCCTGGCAGACCACAAAGGCTGGCTTAGGGCCCGGGGAATGAGGCATTTCTTCAGATAAGTGGGACCCAGACTGTGTAGGGCTTTAAAGGTTAAAACCAGCACCGTGAATTGGGTCCAGAAGACGATTAGCAGCCAGATGACAACAAAGGCTATTGTCATCTGGATAATCCGAGACAACAACAAAGGCTGCAAAGTAGTTCAAATATTAATCAGTCCATGACCCCCCCTTCTGCATTATCCCCACTTGGGAACTTCTAAAGAAGACAGACAAGCCAAACTTGTCAAAAGCCAATAGGACATCTGACTCTGTTTAACTCCCCATATGATTATATCTCGAGAGATGTTATTGTTTTTGTATTTCTGTATTTGATAGATTTATTCCTTTGGCTTTTGCTTTGACAGTGGCCTTATAGTATTGAGCAACAACCTCAGTTATATCTTGGAGCCACTGCCTGAAAGCCAGGAGCAGCACTTGATCTACAGGGCAGAACATCTGCAGTTTCAGAGAGGAACCTGTGGATCCCAGCATGTAGAGGCAAATGCTGACTGGCTCACAGAGTTTACAAGTCAGGCTGTGTTAGGCCATCGCAGGGTGAGTGGCACATAGACTAACTTGTATGTTCTGTGTTGTGAGATTAGCTTGAAAATCCTAAAATTTAAAATGAAAAATACACTCTTTAAATACACTGTTTTGTTGTTGTTTTGTTTCTTGGCAAACAAAGGCTAGAAACTTTAGCAAAATGTCTACAACTGTGAAAGTTGGAAGTTTTGCATGCGTATTGAAAGTAAACCTAGGGAATATTTTTGGAAGGTTTGTAATAAATGTATTTCTGAATAGCAGTTCAAGCGACCCATAAAAGTGTGTGTGTGTGTGTGTGTGTGTGAGAGAGAGAGAGAGAGAGACTCTGAGTGTGAATGAATGAATGAATACTAAAATAAATTAAATTTAATTTATAAGTCATAACTAGGCGTTAAAGACTTAATAACAATACATACCAGAACTAAACACTCCCAAAATTACATAGAATTAAAATAAAATAAAATTGAATTCCACATTCTTCCAAAACACAAAAATATATAATAAAATTAAAATTATTATACAAGAAAATAAAAATAACAAAGTTCCTAGAAATGAGCTGACAATATAATTACTATAATATGATGTCTCTTTAACCAGTCATTTACAAGCCTCCCTAGATGAGTCCTTTTAATCAGGGCCAAAGCAACCATTGCTAGCCCTTTAATAACACCATCCCTTTTAGAGGTACAAAAGTAGATTGATTTATGACATGCCAGTCAAAATATTCTATGCGCAATTAAAGGCGCTACAAATTTGTCTCTCAGGTTAACAGTATGGGGGCAAAAAAATATCATATGGAAAAGATCTTCAACTTGGCCAGACCTGTACAGACAAAATCTCAGCTTATATGGAAACTCTTCAAATCTCCCAGCAAGGACTTGAGATGGAAGAAGCTCAAGTCTGAGCAACGTAAGTGCTTGGCGCAAAGTAAACTTGTCTAATACTGACAGATAAGTTTTCAGTTCAAACACCATCTTAAAACAGTATCAGATTGAATAGCAATATCCAATAGTCTGCTTTACCATAGATTTCACTCTTAAATCAGAGAGATCTGCAAAACCTCCAGGGAAAGACCTGCATCCCTCAGAGATGCCAAGAATCCTATCCACGTAAAGAGTTGCCAGACCAAGTGGCAGATTCTTTAAGGCAAAGCCACGGCAACCTATCTTCTGCCATACACCGTATCCTCAGCCAGTATGAAATAACTGCCATTGTAATTTTAACACTAACTGGAAAATGACTTAACATTAATGGAAAATGTCAGTTTCTGCTCTGACTAAGCATGTGGGGATGCCCCTAAAGACAGCCAATATTGCCCTCAGGAATCAGGACTGGAAACCTTCCAACTTGTTTCTAAGCGAGCCACCCCAAATTTCTGCTCCATATTGGACTTGGGGGCTAGCTTTAAGATCCAATAATCTTAATGAGGGAATTATTTGTTTTCCACCATTGGACCTCCAAAATTTAGTCAAACCACCAATAGATTGAGACATCTTAAGGCTAAGCATCTGAGCCAATTCCCTCTATCCGAATGATGGATGGATGAATGAATGAATATATGGAAGTGTAGAATATCTGTAAGGAATGTAACAAGATTTCAAAAAAACAAAGAAACAAACAAAAAACCCAAATATGATTTAAAACAACAAATACGCTTTGTTTTGTTGTAGTTTTGTTGTATTTACTTTTTGTTTCAAGTTTTCTTGTGTTCAATTTTTTCTTGGCAAACATAAAGGCTAGAAACTTTGTTAGCAAACTGTGAGAGTTGGAAGCTTTGCATGCGTATGGAAAGTAAACCTAGGGGATACTTTTGGAAGGTTTGTAATAAACTCATTTCTGAATAGCATTTCAAGTGACCCATAAAAGTGTGTGTGTGCGTGTGTGTGTGTGTGTGTGTGTGTGTGAGAGAGAGAGAGAGAGAATATACGGAGATGTAGAATAAACTGTAAGGAATGTAACAGGATTTTAATTTTTATATATATATGTGTGATTTTAAAAATCATGGAAAAACTGAGGAAATAAGTCACTGTGTTGCCATTACAGATAAAGAGGGAGGATCTCCAGCCCATGAAGTATGTGGAGCTTCTGCTAGTCGCTGATTTTGCAGAGGTAAGAGAAGCATGCAGTATTCCCCCTTTATTAGTCAAGTGAAGTAAGAAAAACAGTTTAGGAACCATTGAAGTGAGCGGTTCAACTCCACCTCATCTCCACAACCAACCATTAATGGAAAATGTCCTGACTTTCAAGGAAGAGCAACTACTTGTTCTAATTCCTGGAGTCAAGCATTATGTTCCAGGTTAATTCATTATTTACTAGATATCTTAAGTAGCTTTCAAAAGTTTTAAATGGAGCAATACCAAAGTCATTGTTTTCTGGTAAGCGAGATGTGTAACTAATGCTCTGTGAGAAGTGCTGTGTTTACACTGATTAGATCCATGAAGTTGCATTGCCTCATGTTCAACATGACAAATTAGTCGGCTCGCAACATGAACATTTGGCCACAGAGATTCTGACCCAGGATGATTTGGTGTTGCTCAGTCCTTATAAGAACACTGTCTGTGTAATGTGTCATGCATGGAATAGGGGTTGTGTTTGCAGAGAGAGGATCCAGGAGAGCTCCACTCTTAAGCCAGTGCAGAACTGGCATTACGACGCATGTGATTATGTGTTACCAAAGTCAGTGGAGTTTGAGCAGGCACATGCAGTTCAGCACAAGTGCTTATATGATAGCAATAGCTTGTGTGTGTAGTGGGGGGAGGTGTTAGGGGGAAATGATTAACATTTCAAACATTTAAATACAAGGAGGGGAAAGCAATAATCAAATGATAAATATTTGATCTGCTTTGTCTCCATTTCTGAATTTAGACAAAGTTTAGCACTTACTTAAGTGATTTCTTGAATCCAGGCTAAAGGGAGGAACCTAGATATGCACCAGATGAGTAACATCAGGATTCTAAGAACCACATAGGAAGAGTGATCCTCCAGCTCTTTGGCACCAGTGCTATGCCTCACTGCTGGTATGAGTCCCACTTATCTGGAGGATCGCCTCGGTCCCTGGGTGGCCCCTGCAGTCATCCGGGACTGCCCTCCTAACGGTCCTGTGTTATAGGCCCGCCCATACAGACAGGTGGGCATTCTCAGCGGCTGCTCCGTTGCTGTGGAACGCCCTCCCAGCAGAGATCCATCTCAGCCCAAATCTTCTTGCCTTCTGTCAGCAATGTAAAGCCTGGCCTTCCACCAGGCGTTTGGAAAGGGAGGGGATAAGTTAATGGGCTGGGGATGGGTGGGTCTCTCTCTCTTTTTTTGCACAGAATAGGTTTTATGCTGTTTTATGATGTATATGTGGATTTTTAAAATAATTATTACTGTATTTTACTATTTTATTGTATTTTACTGTATTTTACTATTTTATTATTATATGTGTTGGAAGCCACCCCAAGTTACCATTAGGTGAGAGGAGCAGGGTAGCAAATGAAATAAATAATAATAATAATAATTAATAATAATAAATTAATAATTTCCGTCAATGGGGCTGATACCAACTCTGGGAGATCTAGCACTAGTGCTAAAGAGCTTGGAGGATGGTGCTGTAAATATTTAAACAAGTTAAGTTCCTGCTTCCTATCTTTGTAGAATGATACTGACTTGTCCATTTTGTTCAGTTTCAGAAGCATAATGGCGATGTTGAAAAAACGAAGAACAAATTGGTGGAAGTTGCCAATTATGTAGATAAGGTGAGGCCAGGTGTGTACGTTGTGAGCAAAGGAGCTGGATATCCCAATGAAATGAAGCCCAAGGCAAGAATCACAAGGACTTGGAGTGACAAGACTTTGGGAAAGAGAATTCTTTACTGGCTCCCTCTCCACAAGGCCCTGGAGGATGGAGAGCAATTTTGCTTTGCAAAGAAAGTCAGTGTGTGCTGGGAGCCAGCAATATTCTTTGCCACAAAGGAGCTAGCAAGAAAACCATGATTCGTCTGTGATTTTTCTTAAAACTCTGTTCTAGTTAGTGACGAAGATAATGCACAATAAACTGCCACCACTAGTCACAAAATGATCTTGTTTCTCATTCTCGCACTGCTTCTGAGGGACTTTAGATTGGGAACAGCACAACCCATTCCTGCCCTAGAACTCGCAACTTGTGAGGTATAAGAGCACTGTAACACTGCATACACACAGGCATGTTTAGATGTGGGATGTTTCATGTATGTATTTGAGATGTGAGTAAGTGGCTCTGAGAAATATATAGCACAGTTCCTGTGTTTTTTAGAATGGATATAATTGGTTGTTTGTTTCTAATGAGTTTCTTTGTGCAGCTGTTTAGGTCAGCTCTTAAAAATATGCTTTTTTTGGAGACCACCCTCTCTGAATGTATGCTTCTTGCTCACTCCATTCAGGGGTGGTCCCTGACTATTTTAAAAATTTGGTTCTTTTTAAATTCTTGGATCTGGCCCATGGATCCAGTCCCTACTCTCAAGCACTAAAAGAGGGAGCTCAGTAGAAGGAAGCATGGATGAGGGTATACACTCAAAGATAGGGGATGGAGCCATGGCATAGCTCCATGATCTGGACCCTCCCAGTTCCTTCTCTCATCCTGATTATGCTCCTTAAACACCCCCTTGTCCCCAACTCCTATCTGGCCTTCTGAGCTTCTACTAATTTTGAGGGGAGGGAAAAGGTTCCCCACCGCAGAAGCTAACACAGCCTGTGGTTTAAGATGAGGTGAAGAAAATCAGCAGTGATCTGATAATTTACTTTTTACCACTTCTTTTTCTGCATCTCTCAGTTTTACAAATCCCTGAACATTCGGATTGCTCTGGTGGGACTGGAGGTCTGGAATAACAGGGATATGTGTGACATCTCTGAGAACCCCTATTCCACCCTTTGGTCTTTTCTTGCTTGGAGGCGCAAGCTGCTGATGTACAAAAAGCATGACAATGCCCAGCTGATCACGTATGTTGCTTTTATTGAAATAAGGTGATCCCCCTGCATGTGGCAGCAAGATGTAAACTCAGATTTCAATGATATATTGATCCAAAGTTCTGGGTAGTGGTATATACACTGTATGTATTGCACTGTGATTTCAGCAGGGAAAGAAATTCTCATTCAGACTCAAAACTGGGGGCAGATTTTCATAAAAGTGCACACCTGTAAGTACCTAGAAAAATACATAGTCACATCCAGGCCACAGTAGTTGTGTGCTGAAATGACTTACTCTAATACAGTAAGCCGCGATCCTACATGCCAGTTGAGTTGCATTTGCAAAGACAACCACATAACCGCGCATCATCTTTTCTGAAAATCTGTGCCATAAGACAGGATTCTCTAAGCTTCAGTGGAAACAGAGGGTGCCAGGCATCTCACTCATCCCCTGTATTAGCAAGCGCATCCTTCTGCAGGGTCCATGAAGGCATGTATTGCTGGAAGCTGACTCATCCTTCCAATCTGACTAATGCCATGCTGTTCACAGCCAGAAATGCAGATCCTATTTGAAGGAAAGTCTGCAGCAGTTTCCTAGCAGAGGGCTGCCTCTCCAATGGGAGATTCCCAGTCCTGTCTACTTATTGAAGATTCCCAGCCATGGCTATCTCTCCTGTGTAAGCTCTCTGTTGGCAAGTATAACGGATTGTGTGAAAGGGAGTCTAACAGACACACCATATTTTCTAGGGCTTTTCACACTACCCTAGGTGACCTATAAAACTAGGGTGGCCATACCTCCCCTTTAAAAGAGGATACTTATGAAAAATACATGTTGCAGGGCTGCATTGTTTCCAGTGCAGCCCTGCACCATGTATTTTTCATAACTGTTCTCTTTTAAAGGGGAGGTATGGCCACCCTATATAAAATACTGGCTCTGTGCATCCTGTACCAGGTGGCCTTGGGTCTTACTGAGTGGCCTTGGGCAAGTTATTATTGCTATGTTCCCCAACTGTAAAATGGGAATAATAATGGCTTACCTCCTAAGAAGGGGCGTAGCTATAATAGGTGCAGCCACACAGGGGCCCGTGTGTGTGTGTCTCACACGCATGTAGAATGCATATGCACGCTGGAGCAGATTGCCCCAGTAGAGGGCCCTTTCTGTTGTTTGCACCAGGGCCCATTCCCACCTAGCTATGCCCCTGCTCACAAGGGGAACTGACGGTAGCACATTTTGAACACTAAATGCACTACAGAAATAGTAAATATTATTTACTATTATTTACTAAATAATAACAAATCATTCTCAGATAAGGGCTCACGGTTCCAAACGCTGCTTCTTGCTTTACAGAGTCTACGACCGTTTTTAGACGAGTGCGGCGGTGCCTGAGCTTGTTTTTGAAAAGACCCGGCAGTCTGTTCTACACGAGATGCTGCCACCGAATACGCGCATGTGCAGGCAATGCGCATCCATTTCCAGCCGCGAACTGACGGGGTCGGCGATCGAGCCCGGTCATACGCGGCCGGAAATGGAAGCGCATCGCCCGCGCATGCACGTATTCGGGGGCGGCATCACGTGTAGAACGGACTGCCGGGTCTTTTGAAAAACAAGCGAGGGCGCCGTCGCGCTCATCTAAAAACGGCCTAGGAGAAGCGCTGTGCAAGGTTCCAGGCTGCTAACAGTGCCTTAAATCCTTTCCCTGTCTTTCTGCCCTCGTTTCCTGCTACATTATTATTGCCACCCCAGAGTTTTGCTCCTCTTCTGCCACCATCCTCACCTGGCCCTGAGTTTCTTGCTTCCTAAATCATCTTTGTCCCTTCTCCTGTTCTGCCCCTTACACCTGGAACTCCCGCCACTAGCACGTATGCTGTGCTCCAGGCGCCTTAATCTCTCCAGGTCTTCAAATCCCTCCTGAAAAACTACCTTTTTGTCAGGCTCCCTAGCTCCTCACCCTTATACATTGCTTGTTTGTGCTTCTCCTTATTATACAGTCTTATCCTTCACGATCCCTCTCCTAAGCAAATAATGCGCACCTGCAACTACTCACCTTCATGAATGTATCTCTCTCTCCCTCCATGTGCCTCCTCTGTCTTTTTCTGTCCTAGAATATAAGCCCCTTTGGTCAGGGATTTATCTCTAATCATGACTGTTCAGCACCAGGCTCATTGCTGGTGCTATATTATTAATAAACAAAACAACAACAACAACAGTGTTCCAGAATATAGCAAGCTCAGGGTAAAACCTGGAGTGGATTGCCAATGTGTATTCTCCTGTTCAGTTGTTTCAAAAGCCCTTTTCAAATGGGCACCCCCACCCTACACACGTGTGCAGGGTGTGTGTGCATCTGTAGGAATACCACGGGTCACTGCTGGCGGTGGGGAGTGGTCGTGGGAACACTGCTGGTGGTGGGTGCAGGTGCTCCCACACTCTACCCACCTCCACCTATCACCCACGCATGGAGCAACCAGCGCCAATGCTGGTTGCTCCATGTGTGGAGATGGGTGGGGATGGGCGCACACCCATCCCCCCCACCCAGAGTGGCCCATTTGAAAAGGACCAAAGTCTGGGAGGTCAGTAATCTGATGGGGATATCTCCAGGCTAAAACTGTTTGAAGTTTTCTGACCCCCCCGCCCACTCCAGAGAATGTAGAAAAATTAAATTTAGGGATTTTCTAAATCTTCCTTCACTCCCAATTTTTTTTCTGCTTTATTTTCCAGGTTTTTTTTTGTTTTTTTTACAGTGCGAACATACCAAAACTCAAAAAATAAACACTTTTGGTTTACAATTTCCAGCAACCAAAAAAAAATCAAAAGCCAAAAACTGTAATTATCTAAAACCTGAACTTTAGCCAAATCCTCAAATGTTTGGTTTTTAGGTTTGGGAAATAGGGGCGGAAAGAAGACAAGAAAACAGAAATAGATTTCCTCCTTAGACACTTTAAAATGAAAATATTAGCTTCATTCTCCCACAAGAACTAACAAATTGCAACCAATCCCTTTCCAAGCCACTAAAAGTAATTTCAGTGGGTGAATATTTCCAGCTGCTTGATAAAAATCTCCATTAATAAAAATGAGTGACAGGGTTTTAAGTCAGGCCCTTTTCACACGGGCCGCAGTGGGTGGGAGGATGGGTGTGTGCTGGTGGCGAATGGAGGTGGTTGTGCGGCCATTCCCATGGATGCACACCCACCTCAACCCATCTCCACACATGGAGGAACCGGCATTGGCTCCCACACACCTCCACCCACCGCTGGCAGCGTTTGCATGGATGCCTCCCCCACCGCACACTTGCCTGCTGTGGCGTTTGCACGGATGCCCCCACCGCACCCACACACGTGTGTCAGGGCGGGGAAGGGCCTCAGTCAGCCACATCCTCTGCTGAACAAATGCCTCCCAAATTAAGCATCACTTTCCTTGGTGCTGTTCTAGTCTCATCCAGGTGGCTCCTGTCTGCCTTGTCAGCTCATCTCTCAGTCTCCTTCATGACTGTCTTCCACTTTGCTTGCAGTCCATGGATTACTAGTTGAGCTTGTTAAGTTAATGGTTAAATGTTAATTGTTAAAGTTAATAAGTTTAAATGTGAGCCACGCTGAGCCTACAAGGGAAAGGGTGGGATACAAATTTAAATAAATAAATAAATAAATAAATAAAATACCATGTTAAACTTCCTTGGCCCCCCCATTCATCTGGTTGTGTCACAGTGTAGCCAGAAACCTGTCACTTCCTCTTCTTCAGAAATTATGACATCAGTTATCTTTGTCTAGTTCTCAGGTTTCAAAATTGCTCTTTAAGAATACTCAGAAAACATAGATATAGATCTGTATGGAAAAGCCACATCCTTGTTATCTGATATGAGAATGTGTAAGGCTGTAGGCTGCATGAACCATGTCTTGCAATATATATCAATCACATTCCATTCTCTCCCCAAATTGCTTTCAGTGGGATTGCTTTCCATGGCACCACTATAGGCTTGGCCCCGCTGATGGCCATGTGCTCTGACTACCAATCAGGAGGGGTGAACATGGTAAGTTATGGTCAACAACAATGGGTGAAGCCACACAAGCCAGTAGGGACCAATCCCTCGTACGCCCTGGGGTGAGCAATAGCAGCCGCCACACTTCAGACCCAGCCAGAGAGCAGGGCACGTGGTCTGGCCCCTACAGGGAAATCAACCAGGTGGACCACTGTCAGACATCCCGCCACACCCCGGGACAGGCTGAGGCACTGACTGTGTACATGGACTCCCAGGCCTGCTCCACCCACCCTCCTCTGGTTTGCCCACTATCCCACCGCCGGCTGTGACCTGGCCGTGTAGGAATGTGACAGCACCTGCTGCTCAAAGCCTTGTGGTGAACCTTGCAGGCGAGGCAGATAGGTACTGGGCCCACAACCAGTGGCACAGTACTACGATTTGGGCGGTCTTGCCCCACTTTGGATTAGGCTACTTCATCCTATGTCCCCAGCCTTTTTCAGAGGATGCAGGGCAGAGCAGCCAGCTGCCCACCTCAGAGCAGAGTGAATAGCTGGTTGCTGGCTGCTGGGCACGAGTCACTACATTGCGTGGCAACGGTGCCCAAATTGGGGTAAGGCTGCCCAAATCGCAGTACCGTCATGTGTCGCTGTACCCTAAGATAGTGCTTCCTATGAGCAGCAAACATGTATCATGTAAGCTTCTTAGAAAGCCACATGTCAAGTATCTAATTAACCAAAAAGGTTAATGCATAGCATCTGTGCTGGCCTTACTACTGGTGGAGCCCAGAGCAGGATGAGGCCTGTAGCATAGGGGGCTGTGGCCATGAGTGACAGCCCCACCCATTTAGGAAGCACCTCTCTGGCTAGTCCTGGATTTTCAGAAGCTGGAGGTGGCAGGGTTCTGGGACACCCAACACCACCGGACACCGCTCCTCCAGTTTCCAGGGTCTTCCACTCGTGAGGCAAGAGTGGGCCCCATTAAGAGCAGCAGCAGGGCTCCTGAGTAGGGCTGAAAATAGGTCTCCCAGCCTGGAGAAATTAAAGGGGGGAGGAAGCCAGCCACACTGTTCCCTTCGCAGCTTTCTTATTTTGTCTGGGGCTGGCAGCTTGGGAGACAGAGCCCAGGACCATGAGCAGTCTCTATGGGAAGCTCCCAAGTTCTGATAGAGAATGATCAGGAATGGGAGGGGGAAGAGCAGAAGGGAGGGGGCAGACTCAGCAGTCATCTTCCACATTCTATAGACTAACAGGAGTCAGCAGCCAATAGAATGCTGTGCTGAGCCCACCTTTTCTCTTCAGCTCTCCCCCCTCCCATTTGGAAGTCCTTTCCAGATGGAAGGGGGGGGGGGAGAGCAGACTAGAAGGGGCAGACATGCAATAGAATGACGAAGAGCTGTGCTAAGCCTGTCTCTTTCCCTCAGCTCACCCTCCTCCCATCTGGAAAGGACTTCCGATTATCTGAAAAGATGGGAGGGATGTGAGCTGAAGGGAAGAGGAAGGCTTAGCACAGCTCTTCAGTATTCTATTGGCTGCTGACTCTGGCTAGCCAATAGAATGCTGACGATATATGCTTAGTCTGCCCCCTCCATCCTGCTCTTCCCCCTTCCATATCTGATAATTCTGTTGTGACTTGGGAGCTCCCCACAGAGACTTCTCATGGACCTGGGCTCTATCCCCTGAGCTGCAAGCCCCAAACAAGGTAAGAGAGCTGTGAGGGAAAAGGAAGCGTGGCTTCCTTTTCCCTCCCTTCCCCCCATCGGCACCGGGTATGTTGTTTCTCGAGATTCTCGTGTTTCTCAGCGAGAATCTAGCTGATTCTCGTCTTGTTCTCATGTGCAAGAATGAGACGAACATTTTGATTCTTGTCAAGAAACACAAGAAACTGATATTCGAATTTTAGCCCTACTCTTGGGGCCCCCAAGGCTTACTCAGGGATGGGTGGCTAGGCTATGCTGGGGCAGGGAGTTGGTGCCCCATACGGATTCCCTATGCTTGTAATCTAAAATGGGAACACAGAGTGGTGCTGGAGACCCCCCTACCTTTATTCTGGTATCAATAAGCCCTTCAGGTTAGGGCACGAGGCATATCAGTGAGCCAGTGCTGGGCAAGGAAGATTATACAGCCACTGCCTGTCTTCTTACCTGTTTTGTGGATTAGAAAAAGCACTTCCATCTAGGACCAATGTTCCAGCACCTATTGGCACGTTAGTGTTTTGCAGACACCTGAAACTGAGGGCCCTGATCCAGATTCCTCATTAGAGTTTTTCTGGCTGACGTTTTTGATTCAGGTCCATCTTCAGAAGCAGGTTAATCAGTGTTTCCATCCAAACAAGTTCATCATGAATAGGGGGCAGATTGTACATGAAATTCTTACCCTTACACTTGATTCTGTACCTGGACAGGATCACTCAGACAATGCCATTGGGGTATCTGCCACCGTGGCTCATGAGATGGGACATAACTTTGGCATGAGTCATGACTCACCTGGCTGCTGTACCGCCAGTCCTGAGAATGGAGGATGCATCATGGCGGCTGCAACCGGGTGAGTTGATTTTCAGTACTCTTTTTCTGTGCAAAACAGAACTTGCTTCAGTAGCTAGAGGATTGACATAATTAAGTATGCAATGCAGAGATGGTCCCCAGGGTCATGTGCTTACAGGGACACTGCTACAGTGGGGGAAAGTGTAAGAGCAGTTTACATATTCGTAAGTACTTGCACAGGGAGAAAGTACCGCATGGTAAAGGGCTCTTTAACCTAGCAGAGGACAAGAGTAGCAAGAAACAATGGCTGGAAGTTAAATCTGATGACATTCATATCAACAACAAGACACAAATATTTAAGGCCCTTTTCAAACGGGCAGCGGTGGGTGGGGGGATGGGTGTGCACCCGCGGTGGGTGGAGATGGGTGTGCGTCGCTACGGGAACACACACATCACCACCCATCTCCACGCATGGAGCAACCGGCATTGGAGCCTGTTGCTCCGTGTGTGGGAGGTGGGTGGAGCGTGGGAGCACACATGCACCCCCACCCACCGCGGGCACCATTCCTACAGGCGTGCACCCATCCCCCTGCACCTGCTGTGGCGTTCGCATGGGCGCTCGTGTGAAAAGGCCCTAAGTGAGGGTGATGAACCACCAGAAGAGACCAGACCACCCAGGGTTTGTCCATCTCTTGCAGTCTGCAATTCAAGACTAGAAGCCTTCCGAGAAGATACACTTTAGTTAAACCCAAGTTGGTGGACTTAATGTCATAATAACTGGAGGATACTTCAAAAGTTGTGTTTCCCAGTATGTCAGATGTGGCGATTTTAATGGTCCCCTTCTAACTATAAAAATCTATTCATCCATTAATTATGAAATTATTTAATCATTATTTAATTATTCAGTAATTATTAATTTAGTAATTAATTATTAAAGCCGTATTGAAAATTAAACTGCCTGTAACAAATGACCATCCATACTGAGCTGAAAGGATGAGCCAGCACCAACCTCTCAAAGCCCCACGGTGGACCTTGCCATGGGACAGACAGGGACCAGGCCCACAAGTGGTAACACATTACTGTGAGTTGGGTATCTTCACTCCACCTTGGGTAAGGCTACTACGCCCTGTGTCCCCAGCCTTTTTCAGAGGACGGAGCGTGTAGCTGCCTACCCTGTGGTTAATATCTGGTGCCCGCCAGGCATACAAGCCACTGTATTGCATGGCAACAGTGTCCAAATTGGAATAAAGCTGCCCAAATTACAGTAACGTCTTATGTGGCTGTACCCCTAGTTTTACTCAAAGCTTTGCTCCTCAGGCCACCCTAAAAGAAAGACGAGGGGTGGGAAACTCCAAACCCATGGACCAGATCTGGCCCACAGGTTATTTTTATTTGTCCCCTTTCCAATTCTTGGATCTGGTCCATGAATCCAGCCTCCCCGCTCAAAGCACTGAAATGGTGAGCTCAGGAAAAGGGAGCAAAGGTGATGGGAAATGATGCATTCAAAGATATGATGCTCACATATCTCCATGCTGGTTAACAAATTTGAGCATACAGTAATGTCTACAACAAAAGGGAATTACAGTTTTAAAACCATGTAATCTGAAGCAAATTTAAATCAATCCCATTTGAAGTAGGGAAAAAATGGAAATTTGAATAAGAAGTTTGTATTAATAAAGTGAATGGCTTGATTATTTGTTGTCAAGTGGTTGGTCGAACAGAATTAGGAAGATACAGGGTAAAAACAGACATGACAGTGGGCCCCACTGTTTGTCATGGACCTCCCCTGCACATCTGTGTAGGTGCTGCCAGATGTTGGCCCAGGATTGCCCAGGGCTATGTTGGCAACTAGCCAGGGCTCTGACCTCAGGAAAACCTCTGAGGTCACAGTCTGGGCTAAGGCTCGCCCATCCAAGCCAAAGCGGACCACAGCAGGCTATCACGTCTGTTCCGTTGGGTCTGCCATGGCTGGCTGTTATTGGCCCCCATGATTGCCCATCACGGTGAGGAATGGGGTGCTGGGTGCAGTGCAGGGGAGAGTCCGGCCAGTCAAATGTGCTTCCGACTCTCTCTGGTGCCCTGATGTGGGCATGTCTGTTCGGCACCCCCAACTCAGTTTGGACCATGTACACCAGAGCTTCCCAGGTTGGGCCACCACCATGCAGCCCTTGCTTCTGTTTTTACCTATAAAGTGTGGTTGTTGTTGAGAACTGCTGTCATTGAGGGCCATATTAGTGGGGTCAGTAGGTATATTTTTATTAAAAGTATGTGCCTTTGAAATCTGAATAGCTGTTCTGTCACCAGGAGTATCCAATCCTGTATCCCTTACTTTGGGGGAGGAAGGATCAAGGACTAATCTCATTTTCAGATATAATCTCTGTACAAGATGGAACCCAACCCTAACCATGAACATAAAATCAAATAAAACTTAGATTCATTGCTCTTGTGTTTGATTTTTTTTTCAGTGTTAAAACCAACTGAACCACAGTTGAACCTTGGCCAGTGTATCTACCCACAAGCTTCTTTCTCCCAACCCCCAAAGTTAAGGGATCCAGAATTAGTGAGTGGTTAAGCTAATTTAGGCAAACATGGTGAGAGGTTTACAAGACTGAGCCTGATTATTAACACACTGAGCCAAATTAAACCCTGGCCTTAGCTTCCACCATGTCGCCATTAGAACACAGTTTTTAAAGAATAGGCCTTGCTCTTTAGCAGTTGTCAATTCCTGAGTGTTCTCATGTGTTTCTGCTGTATGCTACTGACTGACCATTTCAAATGTTATGTCCTTTTGACCTGGCTTGTGTACAGGCACCCATTCCCCAGGGTGTTCAACAGGTGCAATAGGAAGGAGCTTGACAGGTACCTGCAATCTGGAGGAGGGATGTGCCTCTTCAATATGCCAGACACCAAGACTTTATACGGAGGACAGAGATGTGGAAACGGTTACCTGGAAGAAGGGGAAGAATGTGATTGTGGAGAGGTGGAGGTAACTCTCATTTGGATCAGATTTCTTGAGACAAAGTGGGGGGAAATTGATAATAGTATGAAACAGAACTGGCCCAAGTTTTTCTGTCTCAGCAGAAAATGGATTTTAGAGAAAATGGAAAATTTCATGGAATAATTTCAAATTTTTGTATTAAAAAATTAAAATTGAAAAAAAATATGGGAAACCTAAAGTGTCATTGGACTTTGCTCCTATTTTGAATCTTGTTTGACTCAATAAAACCAGTCTTGAGTAAAGAGACGTGAGCTGAACTGTATCTAGGACTTTAATTTTACCTCTTTCAGATGGCATATCTGCCCTACAGCGGAAGCCTTCATGAAGCTCAGGGAGTTCACAACCAGTGATTGGGTTGATGGAAGGGGGTTAAAAGACTCACTCCCCTTTCAGAAGTCATATTATGCTTTACTGCACTTTGGTTTGCCATTCTCTTAATTTCTCAGAGGTGGGGCTAAAAGGCAAGCTTTGGGCTTTTTCTAGAAGTGAGTTCTTGCACTGAGCATGACAAGGGAGGTAAGCTATACTATGTGCTTGTGATTCTTCATAAGCAAGATGGAGTAGCCTCACCATGACAACAGGAAAACAATGGTATTTTCAGCTGAGAACATCTGCCTTGTAAACACAGCAGATCTCATTTCTCTCTCTCTCTCTCTCTCTCTCTCTCTCAGGAATGCAATAATCCCTGCTGCAATGCTGCTAATTGCTCTCTGAAGCCTGGTGCTGAGTGTGCTCATGGAACCTGCTGTCACCAGTGCAAGGTGGGGCTTTTCCTTATACTGAGCAGAAGAGAAAGATTTGCTAAGGTGTTTTTAGAAAAGGAGAATGTGTGAGAGAAAGCTGATGAGAGAGAGGAGTAAATGTCCCCCAGCTTATGGTTCAGCTCACCTTTGGTAAAAGTTTAAAGAGATGTGTGCCATAGAATCTTGAGCATTTGGATTCCCCATCGTGCACATCATTTTTCTCTTGCTTATGCCTCTTAATTTTTTTGCCTGTCTCTATAATTACTGGGCATGCACTAGAGATGCATTTCCAAATGGGCCCCGTAGGGCTGATCTCAAGCCCTGCAGATCCCGCACGTGCACATGCACACGATTTCCATGTGGCACTATGTGCCGGAAATGGCGATGTGTGCGGTTTCTGTGCAAGTGTGTGCGCATCTACACACAGGATCTATGGGGCTTGGGAATCACCCCACCCACTCTAATTTTGCATCTGCAATGGCCTGTAGAGGTAAATGATAGGCCTTAGTTATCTAATGAATGACCTAGTTGCAGTTACAACTTGTAGAGTTAGATCCCTTCACAGTGCCATCTGTTCACGCTGCTGTCTGCAGGTACAAAATTAGAGCCTTTATATGTACTTCCTTAAGAAAGGCTGGTGATGAGGAAAGCAATACTGTATAGTTCTGGTTTCTGCTATCATTGTCCATGGATGGATGAAAGTCAGTGTAACCCACCCTGAAACTGTGACTCTTGGCATAAGGCAAAATAGAAGTTTAAATAAATAAATAAAAAAATGTCTGTGTGGCAGAGTTGAGCCAAAAAATGGCAGCTTGAGCAGATCACAAGATGGCCACCAGCAGGAAGTGAGTGTGCTTGGGACATGGCTCCAGATACAAAAGAGAGCCAGCCCTGGAAGTAAGGGCAGTCTGCTCCTGGCTATTGAGGAGAACACGTCTCTGTGAGAGGCTGCCTGAAAGATTCCTGACCTGGAAGGACACTAAGGAAACTACCTTGAGGCTTGAAGATCCTGAGTGTGAGTTGGGGGTAGCTAGCCAATGGACTGTTTCCTGGCTACGCTGAGGCTTATATTATAAGGAGTCGATGTACTGAGACTGGCCAGAGGCTTGTTGCATGGCTTAAGGTGAGGCTGTTGCTAATAAACTACTACTAATTATTAATTATTATTATTATTTATATAGCACCAACTGGCACCTGGCACTGTACAATCCACAGTCAGAGACAGGTCCCTACCCCTAAGGGGCTTACAATCTGAGAGCTTGAGTTGGCGATGAGACATCTAGGTAGAGATGTCAACAAGACAGTCAGCAATAAGAGTCTGGATAGAGGGGGAGAGCGTAGGAGTGGAGAGAGAGAGAGTTGCATGTCCTCAGCATACAGGTGATACTGGAAGCCATGGGTTTCAATGAGTTTACCCAGAGAAAGAATGTAATGGGAGAAGAGAAGGGGGCCCAAGACAGAGCCTTGGGGAACTCCCACAGAGAGGGGAAGTGACATAGAGGAGGTACCAGCAAGAGAAACATTGAAGGAACGGTTTGAGCGATACGAAGAGAACCAGTTGAGAACGGTATCTTGGAAACCAAGGGAGGATAGCGAATCCAGGAGGAGTTCATGATCGACAGTGTCAAAGGTGGCAGAAAGATTGAGGAGGACAAGAATGGAATAGAAGCCCTGAGACTTAGCTAAGAGAAGGTCATTGGTTATTTTGGCAAGGGCAGTCTCAGTCAAGTCGAGAGGGTGGAAGGAAACCCGATTGGAGGGGGTCAAGGGAGGAATTTGAAGAGAGGAAGTCCAGGCAGTGTGTGTAGACAGCCCAGTCCAGGAGCTTGGAAGCGAAGGGTAGGAGCAAAATGGGGTGATAGCTGGAAGGGTCAGAGGGGTCAAGAGTAGCCTTCTTAAGGATAGGGGAGATGGTTGCGTGTTTGAAGACCAATGGGATGACCCAGTAGAGGAGAGATTGATATGCAGCAGAGAAAGCGTAGCGGTGGGGGCAATTGACGTTAGGAGGCGAGAGGGCAAGTGGAGAGGTTGAAGAGAGGAGGGAGGTGACCTCATCAAGAGAAGCTTGGGAGAAGGAGAAGAGAAGAGAAGAGATGCTAATTCCCCAAAATGACTGTGTGATCTGGGGCCTAATCATGTGAACACTCACCCATGGTAAAGTGGGAACCCTGCTACAGTCTGCCAGAATCACCTCAGTTTTCCTCCCATTTCAAGCCCTTGGTCAATTTGATTCAGTCACTTTGTTATGGTCTATATGAATACAGTCAGTGGAGTGACATCTGCAGGTGTTTGCATGTAAAGAATGCAAGTAATCTAGGCTGTAGAGGAGTTCCACTTTTTTCTCTTTCTTTTCCCCCACCACATACTCCAGGGAGCCTTACGCCATCTGTTTTGGCTTATCCTGGTGCCACACCATGATTACGAGGGGTTAACAACATCAAGGCAGACATTTCTGTTTCAAAGAAAGAGGCAACCTGCATGGCATGGTTTTGACTGCAAGTTCCCAAACTGCTTATGTTACCAGTTTGTTGACCACCTCTGTGCCCCAGTGTTGGGTGAAAAAGTGAAATTGTATCCAACGGGAAACCTGCATTTGGGGATCAAAGGAGGTTTTCTCCATGGGGATTAGGCTAGTCGATATCTTTGTAATGTACAATTGATTTAATTCCTCTATCAACCCCTCCCCCCCTCCCAACAACAACAAAACACTGGAGAAATACCAAGAGTGGGACAAAGGGTGTAGGCATGAAATGGATCTCCATGTTCCAGTTTACAGTGCACTTTTCCTATGTGAGATCAAAATATCTTGTCCTTTTAACCCCTTCAGCACCCTGGCATAGCAACATTATATAATTTAGCAGGCACAAACTCTGCTCCTTACTGTCAATGTTGAACACACTAGGCACAATTGTAGGATTGTATCAATAAAATGTGAGCAGCAGAGCCCTCTAATGAAATGAGTAGGACTGAACTGATCACATCAAACAGTTCCCTGTTATAGCTTTGAAAACATGTTTCTGATTTTAGAGCCAGAGGTGTCATCATCAGAAAATACTTTCCTTAGGGTAAGTGGCCTTTATGCCACTTATAGTTTTAAGTATTTCAGGGGGAATTATTGGTTAAATAGTTTGATACTTTACTATCAGATAATGCTTGTGTGAAGACTTAAGTAATAGAGATGGTTAGAAGACAGGAGGACAGCCAGTTGACCCAGATGGACTGGACTTTTAACATGAATTTTGTGCCGAGGTAGAGTATTTGTGGCATTCTCTACTCTAGGAGTCAAACCCCAGAGTAAATTACCATACTGAAAGGTGCCCATGCGAAGGTATTTATAGATACCAAGTTCAAATTATGTTTCATTTTTTTAGACGAATGACTGTAGATCCTATTTTGGGGCACTTCATATGAAGGTTCTATTTAGAAGTAGCTTATCAAGGGTTTAATAGCCGATCGATAGATATTCTGATTAGAACTGGGTAGGAATTTTTGCATGAACATTTTTTGATACTGTGCTTTCAAAGTTGAGGATTTATAAATTTTGTCTTGATATTGTCAGCATGATATTTCTCCATGTTCAAACTGAATGTTTTGCCAAAATTTCCTTTTGACAAAAAAACCCAACTCAGTCTAGCTCTAGCATTAATAAATGGTTAGTTAGTTATTACAGATTCTGACAGGTGGCTATAACTGTATTTTACACTAACAGCCCTAACATCATAGTCACCCTACAGTACTCATGTCTGTAATGTACTTGTAACATCTATTCCTCATTTATTAACTATTTATAAATGAAATCTAATTCATTATATAGCTTCATCTTTTTTAAAGAAAATATTTATACTGTGTAGATTTATGCTGATGGTGTGTAATTGTCAAACTTTATTAGGAAGTGAGAAAGTATGAGTAATCAGTCATCGTAGT
The DNA here is from genome assembly GCA_003113815.1 of Sphenodon punctatus. Classification (NCBI taxonomy): domain Eukaryota; kingdom Metazoa; phylum Chordata; class Lepidosauria; order Sphenodontia; family Sphenodontidae; genus Sphenodon; species Sphenodon punctatus. The sequence continues at coordinate 6,219,556 of QEPC01006817.1, forward strand.
CTATTTGTTGTTAATTATATAATAATAATTAATAATGATAATAATAATATGCTGCATTTATATAGCACCAGCAGTGTACCTGGCACTTTACAACTGTTATTAACGGAGACAGGTACCCTGCCCAGTGGGCTTACAATCTAGGATAGACAAGGTGGATGGATAGTGGGGGGGAGGGGGACACACACACACACTCACAAAGTTGAGACGTTCCAGGTCCATGTGCTTAGCTTAGTTATAAAGGGAGGAAGGGGATCCTGAAGGATGAGATTTTTATTTTATTTATTTTTATTTAATATATTTATACCCCGCCCCTCCTGCGAACAGCTCGGTATTGGGAGCTGTGTCGGTGAGCACTCTTTGGGGGTGAAGAGGTAAGGAAAGCTTGATGGAAGAGGTAAGTTTTTAGGAGGTATATGAAGGTCAGGAGGGAGGGAGTTCCAAGTGTATGGGTCCACATTGGAGAAGGAGTGAAAATGATTTAGGGAGCAGGAGACGTGGGTGAGGGTGGTGGCAGAGGAGGAGTCTTTTGACATTATTATCCTTGTTTGTTTGTTTTTTCTCTCAGGCCTAGTTCCAGTGATAGTAGGAGTCCTGGTTTTCATCTTGCTTTTGACTGGAATAGGAGTTGCCTTTTGCTGTTACAAATGGAGGGACAGACTTGTGCCACTGAAACAGACCATCATCCCTCCAAAGAGAAGTCAGCAGTTCAGGTGTGTGGCTGGCTAGCATTGTTCCTTACCTTCCTGACCTCCTACAGTCTCCATATTGGAGAGAAGGCACCCCCTCCCCATCCTCCAAAAGACCGAACAAAACTCCTTTAATATATGTCTTGCATTAAAGCAGCAAAGAAGTATCCACCACTTAAATCAGTAAATGAACTGATAGTACAGATGCATCCTTTTGGGGCATAGAGGCCAGGTCATCAAAAGGACTGAAGGGCCATCAGTTGGACTAGATTTTCCAAAGATCTCTGCTCCCACTTACCCACTGTTCTTAGCCCTGACCACAGAACAGGACACAATGGGAGCTGCTTGGTTGCTCAGTGCTTTGGAAAATCTCACCCGTATCGTGCTGCCACTCTCCCCTCCATCCTACTCTCCTACAGGCAGTAGCAGGAGGACAAGGAGGGGGCAAGGAGAAGATCAGCAAACACACGGTGAGGGATGGCGGGAGGACAGGGACCAGAGCCAGGAAATGGGAGGAGAGGGGACTCTGACTGTGGGGTTCCCTCCCACATTTTGCTACTGCTGCCCCTCCTCATGTTGCTGTGCCCCTTGTAGCAAGAAAAGTGGTGTGGGAGGGGAGGCAGAGTCAAGACAGGGGAACAGCTTGGAAATGGTAGGACAGGGTGTCGGGGGGTGGAGCTTCTGACAGTGAGGGCATGCTTCTCCCTTAGTAACACGATACCCCTGGTTTCCATGGGCACTGGAAGGGGGGACATTTGCCCCCCCAAACTTCCCGTGACATCCCAGTACTCTGAATGGGTGTGGCCACAGTGGAAAAGTGCAGAGCCATGACAGAAGGGGTGGATTTTCCTACCCCCTTTCTGATGTGGTCCTGCCTGCTTCCTAATGTATTACGATGGTACAATGCATTGCTGGGGGCGGGACCACATCAGAAAGCCTCTTTGCCCCGCCCCTTTCTGATGTGGCCCTGCACTTTTCTGAAACAGGATTCTGGCCACGCCTTTGCTAAGCACAAACGGGGATGTGATTACATGCAAAGTTTGCTAGTAGAAATCGTTTTAATTTCAGAACTTCCATGACAAATTTGTTTTAATTGTATGCAAATAAGTGAACAAATCAATCAGAAAACAGCTGCATTAAAGCAATGACTCCATTCTCTTCCCTTTTCTTTCCCTGGTTTCCAGTAGTACCTCTGCTCCAGATCAGAACAGTGTGAATGGCCACACTAATCCTGCTTTCAAGCTGAAACCCCCCCAGGAACAGAGAAAGGTTAGCTTCCTTGGAGCTGCAGTGCATAACGTGGCTTGGTCCTGTCACCATTTTTGGCTAAGGGCTGTGAACAGCAAACCACTTACTCCAGAGGAGCCCCATTGAAGCACTACATGATTTGGTGCTCACAGCTCAAAATGTTTTTAACCTTTGTTCAGTATTCCCAGTGCTGATGTGTATTAAATTTCCCAGCATATAGACAGTATTATTCGACAGACATATATAAATGCTAGCCATAAATTGGACAGGCATGTGGCCCAGCCTGAAGGTCAAAAACAATATGCATTCTGCTTGCCAGTGTTTTGAGTGTTATCATTTGAAGGAAGAAACTGAGAAATATGGGAGTAAGTATGCATGGCAGGATGGCTAGTGATGTGGAAGTAACCCTTGCTGTTTGTGTGACTTGAACACAGGCTAGCTCCATGCCAGAAATCCCTCCCAAACCTCCACAGCTTCATTCCCAGCCAAACTTCCCAGTCGGCGTAAAGCAACCACCTCCTCTTCCAGCTACACACAACAGAAAAGCCCCCGGCCCAGTGCATCAGCTTGGTATGAAAGATGTTGCAAGACTAACTCCTCCAAGCAGGCCGGCACCCACTGCACCCAAGTTCATTATGCCACAGGTAAGATTCACAAACGTGCCATAAATGTGTACCTTCTGTGCAGCACTTGGGTTTTGCAACTTGTTTCCATGTTAGGGGGTAAACATGGTGATTGCCTTTTGACAGCGGCCATGGAGCAGCAAACACAGAAATGCATCCACATGTTGCATCACAGAACATGGTGGTTGCTTAATTGCCAAACCTGGGTTATTATTCCATTAGGTTGTTTTGTGATGACTGAGCTTCATGCTTTAGGAGACTGACATCCTCAATATCCTTAGTAGAGCAGTGTGTGTTTGGTTTCTTTTTAATCTGACTCTGGTCCTGCAGTCTCGGTACTTACCCAGTGCCTGGATGCTGTTGGGGATTGGATGCAGGCAAGTCAATTGAAGCTGAATCCAGACAAGACTGGTGGTGGTGATGGTTGGCCAGTCTTGTGACCTGGAGGTCATTGGAACCCCTGTTGTTAATGGGGTTCGGTCTCCTTTGGTCACTCAGGTTTGCAGCCTTGGGGTGCTCTTGGGGTACACTGCTGTGCCTGGATTGCCAGATTGTGGTGATGTCCAGGAGGGCTTTTCAACAACTTCATCTGGTGAGAAGGCTGTGATAAAGGCAGCTTCATCTGGTGAGAAGGCTGCGACCTGAATTTTTATTATATGATTTGGCCACCATCATCCATGCCTTCGTAACCTCGAGGCTAAACTACTGCATGGGGCTTCCTTTGACGACTGTAGCTGGTACAGAACACGGAGCTGCAGCTGGTACAGAACACGGCAACCCACCTTCTGTCAGGGTGGCTCGTTGGGAGCACATTACATCAGTGCTACAGAATCTGCACTGGCTGCCAATAGCTTTCCTTTCTGGGCATGAGTCAAGGTGCTGGTTTTGACCTATAAAGCCATAAATGGCTTGGGCTCCCGGTATCTGAAAGACAGCAGTCACGACCTCTGAGCTCGGCCGAGAACGCCCTCTTGCAGGTACTATCTGCCCATGAAATTTTTACAAGAGCACAGAGAGGAGTTTTCGGTGACTGCCCCACAATTATGGAATGCNATATGCTGCATTTATATAGCACCAGCAGTGTACCTGGCACTTTACAACTGTTATTAACGGAGACAGGTACCCTGCCCAGTGGGCTTACAATCTAGGGCTGCTTTCAGACCTCCCCCCCCACCCTCCCCACACATATTCTGGCTGCCGGGGGGATGAGGGAGGGAATGCGCAGCCAGGCTATGCCTTGGGATCAGCCAGTCTGAACACACACCCCGCCCCCCCGCGGCTTTGCCAGCAGACACACGCAGGGATGCAGAGCTCAATTTCCTGCTCTGTATCCCTGCGCGTGTCTGTCGGCAAAGCCGTGGGGAGTGGGGCTTTAAGACCAGTCGATCCCCGTCCATATCCTGGCTGCACATTCCCCCCCCCCCGCAGCCAGAATATACGTGAGTGTGGGTGTGTGTCTGAAAGTGCTCCAAGATGGACAAAGGTGAGGTGAAAAAGGGAGAGACAGACACACACATTCCCGTTTTACATCTTGGAATTATTGTACGGCCAATATACCCACCTTGTTCCAACATGTGGTGGGAAAGGGGCTAAGCAAACTGACTTGCTTGAGCAAGTTTATCATGTCAACTCATCACTCAAGTGATAGGCATCCTTAAAACATGGAAGAGAAAAGAGATGACTAGATTGATCAGTCTTGTGTTTTTTCTCACTAATTTGAAACATTCTAAAAAAACCCCAAACACTCCCTGTGGGGGCTGGTGTAAATTAACTGTATATTTCCCCACCCTCTTTAGCTGGTGACTCCAGGAACTCTTTGCAGGGAGTCATCAAGACCATGTGACCTCCCAGAATACTGCACAGGCAAGTCGCCATTCTGCCCTGCCAACTTCTATCAAATGGATGGCACTCCGTGTGCAGGTGGCAGAGCCTACTGCTACAGTGGCATGTGCCTCACCTACGAACAGCAGTGCTTACAGCTCTGGGGGCAAGGTAAGGAGAACTAGTCACCAAGAGATGGGCTCCCTGATAGGATGTTCTTTGTACAAGTAATATATATCCCTCAAACTGAGGGTGAGGTGGGATTTTGTTTACAATGAGGAAAATCGTATGTACTCTGAAAACTGTCAGAAGTAGAGGCTGGAGGGGGTGGGGGCATGGCACTGAGCTCTAGGGCTTTTCATTGAAGTATTTATTTATTTTATTTATTTACAAAACATTTATATCCCGCACCCTCCTGCAACTCGGCAGCTCAGGGCGGCAAACAACATAAAAACATCACAATAAAATCATCTAATTACAATATAAAATATATAAAATCAACACACAAAATAGTGGCTAACAGATCAAATAAAATCCCCCTACCCACCCCCCTCCCTGAAGGCCCGGTGGAACAACCAGGTCTTGCAACATCTGCGGAAAGGGGAGGTCAGGGGACAGACGGGCCTCCAATGGGAGAGAGTTCCACAGCCAAGGTGTGGCCACCAAGAACGCCCTCTCTGCTGTTGCCACCCGGCATACTCAGGGGACTTAGAGTTGGGTGCCCCCGGCCGACCTCAAGGGCCGTGAAATGACCCGAGGCTTGAGGCGGTCTCGCAGGTAACCAGCACCCAAGCTGTTTAGGGCTTTATAAGTCATAACCAAAACCTTGAATTGGGTCCGGAAGACAATAGGCAGACGGTGCAGAGTCCAGAGCACCGGTGTAATGTGCTCGTGGTGGCCCATCCCCGTTAGAAGGCGGGCCGCAGCATTCTGCACCAGCTGCAGCCTCCGGACCGTCGCCAAGGGTAGCCCCATGTAGAGCACATTGCAGTCGTCCAGTCGAGAGGTAATGAAAACATGAATGATGGTGGCCAGATCCGAATCCGAGACATACGGCCGCAGCCGTCGCACCAGTATGCAGCCCCTGCACCAATTCCAACCCTGCCACTGCTGTTACTCTACAAAACCTCATCCACAGTTGGATACAGAAGCAAGAGCCTCAGTCCTTGGCAGGACTGGGCATGATCAGCCGTGCTAAATAGCTGATTGGCAGTGGCAGCACCAGTCTGCGGTGCTGGCCCCCACCAAGTTTAATCTGGCCCCCAAGCAAGAGCTGGCAGGGGAAGGTGCTGACAGGACATCTCTACCTGCCCTTCTGAATACCCTCCATGCTTCAGGGGTCAGGGAGTGGGAGTTCAAGGAAAGGATTGGGCCCTGAATTCTTTTCTTTTCAACAAACTAAACGCTGGTTGAGAGTTGGAAGAACAGGGCTCAGTTCCTGGCTCAGCTACCTACCTCTGTGATTTAGACCAAGTTACTTAATCTGCTCAAAATCTCCTTTCCCATCTCAAATACTTCCCTACCTCCCAAGGGTAAGGAGAGCCATATGCTATTAAAGACTCAGCCCATGTGCCCCAGCCTCCACCTTTACTCTGTTCGTTGAAGGGAAGTCACATGCATTAAGTTGCAAGGGTAAAGAATGAACAAGACTGGGTAGGCTGCCATCTTTCACAAAAATCAGTCACACAAATCTCTTCCATACAGGAGCAAAGCCTGCACCTGATCCCTGCTTTGAGAAGGTTAATGCTGCCGGTGACTCCTATGGGAACTGTGGGATGGATATCAACGGCAGACACAGGAAGTGTGAGACGAGGTAGAAAGCAGTCACTGCTTTGTAAGGGAATGGTGGTCCTGGGTCCCCAACAGCCAAGAATTAATTGTGGGCCACATGCAGGGAATTTAGGGCTAGGGTTGTCATATATGCAATTTTTCCCAGAACGCTTATGAAAAATATATGTTGCAGGGCCTGCATTGGCACCTTAGGCATGTTTCAGGCCCTGCAACATGTATTTGTCATAAGTGTCCGGGAAAAATTTGCACATATGCCAACCCTAGTTAGGGCCCTGAGTGAAATAGTGGCATGGGCCCTCTTCTGAATTGCCACAGGCCTTCTGGGGCCAGGGTTCCCATGTTTGAGGTGCTATGGACCTGTATTATGCCAGTGCTCCTTGCATTCATGTTATGTTAAACTTATTCATGGACTCTGTTTTGGGGGTGTTCCTGTGGGACGTCCACAGCATAAGGGGCTCTATGCACTTGCATACTTGGCACAGATCTGGTTCCAGCCCTGGATTAAATCAGTCCACTCCACCTGTTCACATTAGAGCTGAAATGAATACTGAGTTTTATATCTGCACATATTATTTGCTTATTTAGATAGCTATCCAAATCAACAGTTGCAACCAAAATGAAATTTATTTGGTCTTCTGGATATTTCAGTTTGATACTTTGGTGATTTTCAATTAATTTGATCATTTTAGCTTGGATATTTTGGTTTGGATATCTGAACCAAAATATCCCAAACAAAGCAGAACCAAATAGCTATTCATATCTGCTGCACGTCTGGATGGATCCAAAGCAGACAAATTCATCAAAATGATCCATGTTTGGATTGTTCATTTCAGCTCAAGTTCAAATAAATGCTTTCCTCCCCGCCTCAGCTAGACCTGCCTTATCCAAATCTGGTCCAGATCTGATCTTTATAGAAATAGCACTGAAATTCCCTGGAGCTTAAATTTGGGACAAAAAAAAAAAAAATGACCAATGAAAAATGTTTCCCTATTTTTCCCCATTTTTGAACAAATACTGAGCTCTTTGAAATGACTTCTAACTTCCAGATTTCAGCAAAGAACAGGAAACAACATTTTGGAGTTTGGTTTTGACTGCATTTGGTTTCCTGCTTATCTGACTAGTTCCAGCAGTCAGTTTTGACTCTGAAAGACACACTTATACTCATAAATATAATCATGGCCACCATTCATATTGACCATTCTTAACTCGCTGCAGGGTTGGAGACCTAGCCTTCAGTGCTACTGAGGGCAGTGCGGTGTGGGTGGGTGTGGGTGTGTGCGCGCGCGAGCGCCTGTGCGAACGCTGCCTGCGGGGGGGGGGG
>QEPC01006817.1:6228436-6339358 GCA_003113815.1 Sphenodon punctatus
AAGAAGGTCTGAATGCATTATTTCACTGTACTTAAAATCGGTATGGCATGCATGTGAATGCAACAGGACTTGTTAACAGCGAACTATTGAGAACCAGTTTTAAAAAATCCAGATAATTGCTGCACGTGTGATTCCCCCCTAGGAGGAAATCTTAACTCCCAGATGGGAGTAATTATGGCTTTATCCCTCAAGTAAGGAATCATTTTATGTGAATATGCTCCTAGTGCCTACTTGCTTCTGTTGCACTGTGTTATCATCTTTATTGAACAGAAATGGTTGCACTACTTCATGGAGGAAATATCACGTGTTGATAAAAGTTTGATTTTTTTTCAGTGGAAAACTTCAAAACAAAAGTTTTCACTTTGAACAAATTCATTTTTCAAAATGCCATTGAATAATTTCTCATGGAAAGCAATGGTTTTGGCAGTAAAATTTTAGTTTTCCAGCTGCTTGTACTCTCTGTATTCTGAACTGGTTTGTGCCCACAAAAATCAGGTAATTTCAATGTGAATTTGATTCACATTTCATTGTATGTGAAGAAAGCAGACCCATTTTCCAGAAATCAAAAATTCACTCTCTCCACTTTTCAAACAGAGATGCTAAGTGTGGGAAGATACAGTGCCAGAGCTCAGCTTCCAAGCCTGTGGAGTCCAATGCTGTTGCCATTGACACAACTATCACGATGAATGGGAAGCCAATTAAGTGTCGGGGAACCCACGTGTACCGAGCTGCAGAAGAAGGGGATATGCTAGACCCGGGATTGGTGATGACAGGAACAAAGTGTGGGGACAACCATGTATGTACAGCTGTTTATATTGCACTGTTATGGCATGGTTCAGGGTATACCAATTGGCAAATATTCCATGATTAATTAGAATGATGTGAAATGCATTTGTGTAGAGCATAGGGGGACGATTGCATACTTCAGAGAGCAACTTCTTACATCGCTGCTTCTCGTAAAGGAAAGCCTTACAAGCTCCTGCAGAAGCAGTTCTTTGGGAATTATATTGTCTACTATCTCAGGCAATCAAAGATCACTACAGTCACACGTTCTGCTAAATCAAGGTACTGGTCCCTTTTATATTAACTACAGTAAGGCATGCACAGTGTAAATTCCTGGGGTCAGCATTAGATTTGAGTCTTGCCATCGGAGTTAGTGTGGCCTAGAGGAATGAGCAGTGTTAATGTTCAAGAACCAGTATTACCTCTTCTACTGATCTGCTTTGTGGCCTTGGGTAAATCAGCATCAGTTTCCCCTTCTGTAGAATAGTTATAAGGTGAGGCTACACAAGACAGGGAGGGAAGGCTACCATGCCTTGGGTAGCCATATCCCTTTCTGGACACATGAGCCATGTGATGCAGTGGCTCAAGTAGCTGGCGGTAACCAGATGTCCCCCCTCCCCCTCCTGTCCTGAGGTGGGGCAAACAGCTGCCTGTATGCACTGTGTAAATTCCAGGGGTCAACATTAGATTTGAGTCTTGCCATCGGAGTTAGTGTGGCTTAGAGGAAGAGGAATGAGCAGTGTTAATGTTCAAGAACCAATATTAGCTCTTCTGCTGATCTGCTTTGTGGCCTTGGGTAAATCAGCTTCCGTTTCCCTATCTGTAGAATAGATATACAGTGAGGTCACACGAGACAGGGAGGAGAGACTACCATGCCTTCGGTAGCCTTATCCCTCTCTGGACACATGAGCCATGTGATGCAGCAGCTCATGTGGCTGGTGGCAACTAGATGTCCCATTTCCCGCCCCTCCCTCCCACCATCCTGAGGTGGGGTGAACAGCTGCTTGCTATGTGATGCGACCTTGGAAAAATTCCAAGGAAGACAGAACAACCTGTGTGGCTAGGCCTCTTCTTCCCGCTGTGTGGCGAGCCCCACAGTGAGGCTGTGTGCGATGGGCTCTGCTGCTCATCGCACATGGCTGGGGGTGGGCTGTAGGTCTGGCCAGAGGAGGGAGGCGGGGCAGGGCAGGGCCGGGCATGTGCTCATGTGGCCAGTGCTGCGACCCTCCCTCCCTGGCCGTGGTGGCGGCTCTGATGCCACCCGTCTGGCTTCCCCAGAACTGTCTGGCCAGCTCCCCTTGCTTTCCCTGTGCAGTGGTGATGATTGCCGGCTATGTGGGGTTCCAGTTGCCGCTCATGTAGTCTCACCCTGTGTAACAACTCATGTTTGTAGTAGGGGATTGGAGCCATTTGCTTGGAACTAGCAGAGCTCATGGTGTGGGCTAAAGTAGTTTAATTTCTGTCCTTGTTTTGGCTTCTTCTCCTACAGGTTTGCTTTGAGGGACAGTGCAGGAATACCTCCTTCTTTGAAACTGGAGACTGCGAGACAAAGTGCCATGGCCAAGGGGTAAGTGTGCACTCTCTTTTCTCTCCTTCTGTTCATTAGCCTGGTTTCCTGTGGAAAGAAATCTTATGCAATCACTGTGTGTGTACACAACCAGCTTGCGTTGGGGAAGGGAACATGGAGCATACATTCACACAAGGTTGACTTGCATGGGTTTACTAGTGCTGTAAACCCCTTGCATGCAACCTGCTCACACCAGGGAAAGGCAGCACAGGTTATGCTGCATGTTCTCCCCTTCACTGCTAATTGACTGTGTGTGCATGTGCGCGCAACGGAGACTGACTCACTTCAGTGCTGCAGACCAATGTCACTCCTATTTGGTTGAGGGGCAAAAGAACTAAAAGTTGTTTCAAAATTTCTAAAGTGTGTCAGCACTTTAGAATTCCTGCAGCAATTCCAGAAACTACCAAATTCCACAGTGCTAAGCCAATGACGTAATGGCTATCTATGTCAACCTGGTTTGTTTGTGTTTTGCAGAAAATGTCACAGCTTTTGAAGCAGAATTCTTTGTCAAAATTGTAAATGTTTTCTGAAGTGTGCAGAGATCCTTTGCTGAATATCTCTGTGGAATGATTACTTCTAAAAATACATGATAGATTTTATTTACGAAAATGAATTAAATAAACTCCTTTGAGGAGCTTAAAAAAATGGGAGGTGGGGAAGGAGGCACATGATTGAATTTTTTTGTCTTGAATTTCATGAGCTAGATCACAGACTTTGATATCAAACGTTAGAGACCCTTGGCATTACTCAAGTGGTGATCCCTTGCCAGCAAGTCAATGAGTGCTTCATTTCAGAAAGAAGCAGGCTTATCTGTCTTGACCAGAGAAGGAAAGAATGTTAGAGACAGAATGTGTCTGCAGGGAGGACAGACAGGGTTAAAAATAGTGGTGGAGCATCTGGGATCCTGTTTAGGAATGAGCATGTAGACGAAGAGTCCCTCACTGCATGGATGTTTTAAAAGTATCTTCGAGATCTGAGAATGGGAGAGGGGAAAGGAATTTCCCAACATTACATTTCTTGTGAAGAGTAGCTGGCACGAATATGGATTATTAAGGGAATTTTACTTCACATAGAGTTCGATTTTTTTCAGAGCCGCCACTCCTCTTGATAGAAGTCAGTGGCATGTGGAGGTGCTAAGAACCTTTGAAAATTAGATCCAGAGTTTTGGCCAGAGGAAGGCTGAAGACTTGTGTCTGGCTTCCTTGCAATGTGTGAACAGCTGGCAGTCAATTCTCAAATGCAGTAGTTTCCAAACCTTTTGTTTGCATGACCCTATTTTGCGACTTAGTATAATTCTGTGACCCCAAGTCAGCAAAGAACATCAAATATCAATCAGGATCATGACACCATGTGGGTTTCTGACCTGTAGCTTGGTAACCTCTACTGTAACCTTTTCCTCTCCAGGTTTGCAACAACAACCACAACTGCCACTGCTTCAGCGGCTGGGCTCCTCCATATTGCAACAAACCTGGGAATGGAGGCAGCGTGGACAATGGGCCCATACCCCCACAAAGTGGGTGTTATTCACTTTATCTTCATGAAGCTTCCAAAGTGTTAATGGGAGGTGGAGGGGGGAAAGGCGGCTGTTGTTGTTGTTAATTACATAGCGCCAGCAGTGTGCCTGCCTAGAGACAGGCCTCTGCCCTGAGAGGCTTACAATCTAGGATAGACAAGGTGGATGGATAGTGGGGGGGAGGGGGACACACACACACACTCACAAAGTTGAGACGTTCCAGGTCCATGTGCTTAGCTTAGTTATAAAGGGAGGAAGGGGATCCTGAAGGATGAGATTTTTATTTTATTTATTTTTATTTAATATATTTATACCCCGCCCCTCCTGCGAACAGCTCGGTATTGGGAGCTGTGTCGGTGAGCACTCTTTGGGGGTGAAGAGGTAAGGAAAGCTTGATGGAAGAGGTAAGTTTTTAGGAGGTATATGAAGGTCAGGAGGGAGGGAGTTCCAAGTGTATGGGTCCACATTGGAGAAGGAGTGAAAATGATTTAGGGAGCAGGAGACGTGGGTGAGGGTGGTGGCAGAGGAGGAGTCTTTTGACATTATTATCCTTGTTTGTTTGTTTTTTCTCTCAGGCCTAGTTCCAGTGATAGTAGGAGTCCTGGTTTTCATCTTGCTTTTGACTGGAATAGGAGTTGCCTTTTGCTGTTACAAATGGAGGGACAGACTTGTGCCACTGAAACAGACCATCATCCCTCCAAAGAGAAGTCAGCAGTTCAGGTGTGTGGCTGGCTAGCATTGTTCCTTACCTTCCTGACCTCCTACAGTCTCCATATTGGAGAGAAGGCACCCCCTCCCCATCCTCCAAAAGACCGAACAAAACTCCTTTAATATATGTCTTGCATTAAAGCAGCAAAGAAGTATCCACCACTTAAATCAGTAAATGAACTGATAGTACAGATGCATCCTTTTGGGGCATAGAGGCCAGGTCATCAAAAGGACTGAAGGGCCATCAGTTGGACTAGATTTTCCAAAGATCTCTGCTCCCACTTACCCACTGTTCTTAGCCCTGACCACAGAACAGGACACAATGGGAGCTGCTTGGTTGCTCAGTGCTTTGGAAAATCTCACCCGTATCGTGCTGCCACTCTCCCCTCCATCCTACTCTCCTACAGGCAGTAGCAGGAGGACAAGGAGGGGGCAAGGAGAAGATCAGCAAACACACGGTGAGGGATGGCGGGAGGACAGGGACCAGAGCCAGGAAATGGGAGGAGAGGGGACTCTGACTGTGGGGTTCCCTCCCACATTTTGCTACTGCTGCCCCTCCTCATGTTGCTGTGCCCCTTGTAGCAAGAAAAGTGGTGTGGGAGGGGAGGCAGAGTCAAGACAGGGGAACAGCTTGGAAATGGTAGGACAGGGTGTCGGGGGGTGGAGCTTCTGACAGTGAGGGCATGCTTCTCCCTTAGTAACACGATACCCCTGGTTTCCATGGGCACTGGAAGGGGGGACATTTGCCCCCCCAAACTTCCCGTGACATCCCAGTACTCTGAATGGGTGTGGCCACAGTGGAAAAGTGCAGAGCCATGACAGAAGGGGTGGATTTTCCTACCCCCTTTCTGATGTGGTCCTGCCTGCTTCCTAATGTATTACGATGGTACAATGCATTGCTGGGGGCGGGACCACATCAGAAAGCCTCTTTGCCCCGCCCCTTTCTGATGTGGCCCTGCACTTTTCTGAAACAGGATTCTGGCCACGCCTTTGCTAAGCACAAACGGGGATGTGATTACATGCAAAGTTTGCTAGTAGAAATCGTTTTAATTTCAGAACTTCCATGACAAATTTGTTTTAATTGTATGCAAATAAGTGAACAAATCAATCAGAAAACAGCTGCATTAAAGCAATGACTCCATTCTCTTCCCTTTTCTTTCCCTGGTTTCCAGTAGTACCTCTGCTCCAGATCAGAACAGTGTGAATGGCCACACTAATCCTGCTTTCAAGCTGAAACCCCCCCAGGAACAGAGAAAGGTTAGCTTCCTTGGAGCTGCAGTGCATAACGTGGCTTGGTCCTGTCACCATTTTTGGCTAAGGGCTGTGAACAGCAAACCACTTACTCCAGAGGAGCCCCATTGAAGCACTACATGATTTGGTGCTCACAGCTCAAAATGTTTTTAACCTTTGTTCAGTATTCCCAGTGCTGATGTGTATTAAATTTCCCAGCATATAGACAGTATTATTCGACAGACATATATAAATGCTAGCCATAAATTGGACAGGCATGTGGCCCAGCCTGAAGGTCAAAAACAATATGCATTCTGCTTGCCAGTGTTTTGAGTGTTATCATTTGAAGGAAGAAACTGAGAAATATGGGAGTAAGTATGCATGGCAGGATGGCTAGTGATGTGGAAGTAACCCTTGCTGTTTGTGTGACTTGAACACAGGCTAGCTCCATGCCAGAAATCCCTCCCAAACCTCCACAGCTTCATTCCCAGCCAAACTTCCCAGTCGGCGTAAAGCAACCACCTCCTCTTCCAGCTACACACAACAGAAAAGCCCCCGGCCCAGTGCATCAGCTTGGTATGAAAGATGTTGCAAGACTAACTCCTCCAAGCAGGCCGGCACCCACTGCACCCAAGTTCATTATGCCACAGGTAAGATTCACAAACGTGCCATAAATGTGTACCTTCTGTGCAGCACTTGGGTTTTGCAACTTGTTTCCATGTTAGGGGGTAAACATGGTGATTGCCTTTTGACAGCGGCCATGGAGCAGCAAACACAGAAATGCATCCACATGTTGCATCACAGAACATGGTGGTTGCTTAATTGCCAAACCTGGGTTATTATTCCATTAGGTTGTTTTGTGATGACTGAGCTTCATGCTTTAGGAGACTGACATCCTCAATATCCTTAGTAGAGCAGTGTGTGTTTGGTTTCTTTTTAATCTGACTCTGGTCCTGCAGTCTCGGTACTTACCCAGTGCCTGGATGCTGTTGGGGATTGGATGCAGGCAAGTCAATTGAAGCTGAATCCAGACAAGACTGGTGGTGGTGATGGTTGGCCAGTCTTGTGACCTGGAGGTCATTGGAACCCCTGTTGTTAATGGGGTTCGGTCTCCTTTGGTCACTCAGGTTTGCAGCCTTGGGGTGCTCTTGGGGTACACTGCTGTGCCTGGATTGCCAGATTGTGGTGATGTCCAGGAGGGCTTTTCAACAACTTCATCTGGTGAGAAGGCTGTGATAAAGGCAGCTTCATCTGGTGAGAAGGCTGCGACCTGAATTTTTATTATATGATTTGGCCACCATCATCCATGCCTTCGTAACCTCGAGGCTAAACTACTGCATGGGGCTTCCTTTGACGACTGTAGCTGGTACAGAACACGGAGCTGCAGCTGGTACAGAACACGGCAACCCACCTTCTGTCAGGGTGGCTCGTTGGGAGCACATTACATCAGTGCTACAGAATCTGCACTGGCTGCCAATAGCTTTCCTTTCTGGGCATGAGTCAAGGTGCTGGTTTTGACCTATAAAGCCATAAATGGCTTGGGCTCCCGGTATCTGAAAGACAGCAGTCACGACCTCTGAGCTCGGCCGAGAACGCCCTCTTGCAGGTACTATCTGCCCATGAAATTTTTACAAGAGCACAGAGAGGAGTTTTCGGTGACTGCCCCACAATTATGGAATGCCCTCCCCTTGAAGATCTGCCTGAGCCTACTTGTCTTCTGGAAGAGATGCAAGATCTTTTTGTTTGGACAGGCATTTGGTAGGCAGGGATAGGGTTGGGTGGATGGGTTAGGGAAAAATTTGGTTGGGGGGTGGGGGGGCTAGGGGATTTGTTGTTTTATATGTTTTTTATATTTTGTAAGCTGCCCTGAGCCTAACTTGGAAAAGTGGGGTAAAAATTAGAAATAAAATAAAATTATTTTTATATATATATATATATATATATATATATACACTCTTTTGTGTGTGTGTGTGTGTGTGTGTGTGTGTGTGTAACAACTTTGAGCCAGTCTTTAAAACAGAATATTTTTCAACATTTTACTATGCACATTTTTTCCCAACATTTTGCATATGTGTATGTATATATGTGTGTGTATATGGGACAATCCAGCAGCCCACGTATGCTGCCTGCAAGCGCTGTGCGCGGGCCAGAATGCATGCACTCAGGTGTGCCTGCGTGGCACATGTGCAGCACAGCCACCCAGGGCTGTACTGTGTGCACGACACGCATGTGCACATTAGCGTGCACATTCTGGCCTGCAGGTGGTGTACGGGGGCTGCTGGATTGTCCCCATAATGTGTATATTTTGTGTGTGTGTGTATAATATCCATTTGTGAACACACACATTTTGAACATACACATATTCAAAATATCCTGTGTTTTAAAAAAAAATAAAAAATCACTGTGCATGCACAGGATGGTTGCCAGAGCCATTTTACACATGTAGAGCCCTTTTCCAAAATGGCGCCAGCAGCATTGTCGTCATTTTGGAAAAGGGAAGCCGTTCTGCACATGCACGGCACCATTTGCAAATCATTTATTTTATTTTATTTTTGCGAGATCTTGGTGACATTTTGCAATGGGGCCAAAATCTCGGTGAGATCTCTCGCAAGAATCAAAATTGATTCTTTTGAATAGAAGTTTTGATTGGAAGATTGAAAATGGCTCTAGTCATTAGCTCAAGCCTGTAATAACTCTCTTTAAGTTTCACTGACAATTGCTAGAACATGTCTCCTCTGCCTACCAGGAGCACAGAAGGCAAACTTCCTCTGAATGCTTGCTGGTAGAGTGATTTGTTGTAGGAAGCAGCAGAAATTGAGCGCCTAGCAGAACCTCCAAATGACATGGAGAAAAAATAACAATAGATTCCCCAACTTCGTTGGATACAATTTTTTTTTCTCATCTCCATTCTTCCTATGTGGAATTCTGCCATTAGACTAAGCCACGGGAAAGTCGCTAAAACAAAAACAGGAAGCTGTCTCGGATCAATACAAAAAAAAATATCCCTAGTGGCTCTTTGTTGACACATTTCCCCAGTCCCTTGTGTTTCCTGACAGTGATGGCCAGATGTTTGAGTTTTGTCTGTCAGACCTACAGCAGAGGGAGACCCCTTTCTACCGGGGGTCTGTGGTTACTTCTAAGGACCTTACTCTGCCATTGGATTGGATGAGAGCCAGAACAGGGGCTCCCAAACTATGCGTTGGGACCCTCAGTGGGGTCATGCTCTCTGTGAAGGGATTACAATCTGTACCTTTGCATTTCTCAGTTGCTATCTTGGGGTCATGGAATTATATTGTCTCAAAATAGGGTCACAGACAAAATGATTGCGAACCACTAAGCTAGAGGATATGTGGGAAATGATTAGTGTCCCCATGTCAGTGCCTTTGCTAGCGTCTCCCCACTCGGTGGGAGTTCAGTTTGGCTCCTGGAAGGACAAAGGTTCCTCACCCACATTAGCTACTTTGACAATTAGTCCAAGCTTCAAGGGCTGTGCGGAAGTTGGGGGCAGGGATGTTTTAAGAGATGCCTAAGGAAGAGGAGGGTTCAAATCATGGATCTGCGCCATGGATCTGCCCCCTATTCTTGTGTGCATGCCCTCATTGCTTCCCCCCTATTCTGAGCTTTGTCTTTACTGCTTCGAGTGGAAACTGGATCTAGGGGCCAGATTCAGGCATAGAAAAGGGGCCAATTAAAACTGGCTGCGTGATACATTTGGCCCCCAGACTTGAGGTTCACATCCCTGCCCTAACACTGCACATTTGCTCCAAAGACGTTCTGGATCCAGCTGTCGATGAACAGCATTTCAGAAGTCTGCTCCCTCCTGAGCACAAGGAGTTGTGGGGTCAGGCATGACATTCCTCCCACACCAGCTGATCTGAGCTGCTGGGAGTGTAGCATCTGCACAAATGCAGATGAGTGTGTGGGATATTCTTGGGCATCCTCCCAGCTCTAAAAGCAAAGTTGTTTATTCAGTCCACACCTGTAGCACATTGGTGTAGCAGAGCCTGGGCAGTGACATCTGAGTAACTGCTCTCAAGAGTCAGATTTTAGATCCAATACCCAGTGGATGCTATCTCTGTGGCCATTAATAAAGTAACAGAATACTTTAAGGAACAATGTTCTTCCTAATATGTTTTAAGGAGCTATTTCCCCTTTAGTAAGCTTACCTAACCTTTAATGCTTATAAAAACCCAAGTATTCTCTGTCTGTTTAGTGTCTGTTAGTAGCTCAAGCCTCTCGTACCATTTTGGTCTCCCAATGCATTCTGTACATCTATCCTGGGCCGAAGTCGCTAGTAGTGATGCATCAAATGGGCTCTTTAGGGATGGGATGAAAGCTAATTAAACATTGGGCTAAGGCCACTCAAATCACATGGCCTCTTAAAAGTGGCATCAGGACTGGTGAAATTAGGCTGGCTAGGTCTTCCTAAGCCAAATGGGTATAGAGTAGGCAGCAACTGGAGATTCCTCCTTGCTTCAGGGGAGAAGTCAGTCTCAGCTGAGAAGATAACTTATTTCTGCATCCTTTCAGTCCGTCCTTGGCCTCTCCACTCTCAACCCAGTGCTAGATCCAGAGAAGTTGGGACCCTCCACATGGGCCCCCTTCTAACATTGAAAAATTTGTTGGAGACATACTGACTCATCCAGTAGAAAAAGGGAAGTGTTACCACAATTTATTTTTGATGTTCAGTTAAACATAACATCTCCTTCAGGGGCCTGGGCTCTCCATGTTGCAGGCTGGTATGTTTTTATTTCTAGGCTATTCATATCCCCTATTTGTATTTACTGGAGGGGCCCTCCATAGGCCAGGACTCCTTGCACTGAAGCTCTGTGCCGTGCTTCTCACACTCATGTAGCTTCCAGTTTATTTATGGACTCCATGTATCGGAGACCCCTACAGCCCCCTGTGCATGTGGTCCTGTGCAGTTGCACAGTCTACACTTACCTGGATCCACTGGGGCAGGAATGCTGACAAAGTGCAGCAAGGGGACCTGTTACGATATCCAAAATCAATTGGAAGGAGTGCATTATTATCAGTCCACGAGCCAGACAGTACCCCAGTGGTGACAGAAGGCAGACTGGTTTGAAGGTAGGTAGGTAGGGACGTTTTTTTTTTAAAAAAAAATTCAGTTCTCCCATTTCTTTTTGTGGTTTAATAAAGTAAAGCTTCTTTTTCTCCTCACAGTCATATCACTAAGAAACAGAACACTTCACTGATAGAAATTATGGCCACAGAGATAGCATCTACTAGGTATTGGATCTAAAATCTGCTTACAAGGCCTGTCACTAACCACTCCGGCAATCGATACATGTCAAAAAAGTGAGCAGATGCTCAGTGTCTCTTAGCTAATGACTTCCTGAGCTCAGTAATGAGGAGGGAACTGTTGGAAATACGTTCCTTTGGTTGCATCCCCCCTAAGCACCTCATCCTGTTTGTTTGCTAGAAACATCAGTAGTAGACAGACAGATCAGGGAACCCTTCCCCCATCCTATCTGTCCTACTCCTGTCAGGACCTGATTGGTCAATCTCCTCCCCCAGGAGATTTCTCATCTCTTTGTGTCTCAGAGAGCTTCCTTCCTCCCTCTTGAACACACCTAGTCTTAGGACTTAGCATAGATGTAGGCCTTTCCTATCCTACATGTATTTCCTAATAAAGCTACTTAAGCTTAAGTATGCTTCCTGCCTGCTTATTGATGATTAGCTACTCACACTCCTCTGTAAACTCTGCATTGGGCAAATGGATGCAATGATCTCACAGTTCTTGCATTTCCAACAGGAACCTGGCTAGTGGCAAAGTGATACAGTACTTTGCAAAATGGCCTCCAGTGCTCTGGCCAGCAACTATCTGCAGAGCTCCTAATCTTCAGGTGGAGACAGTCTCTGAGAGAGCACGACTGTACTGCTTAGAAAGCCCACTGGCAGGAGCTAGAGTGGGAGTTTGTATTCAGATTGGGTAAATTGGGAGGCTAAATCCTTCTGATCTGCTGAGGTCCCAGGCTTTTAGGCATAAGCATTTTTTTAATAACCTGAGGTTGGAAACAAGTGGTCGTGGTTTCAGAGGTGCCTTTTCCGAGCAAGAAATGAATCACCTTTGTGTTTGCCGCAGGATGTATCTAGACCTCGTCCCCCACAGAAAGCTCTGCCTGCTAATCCAGTCCCCACAGGCCACAAGGCAACACCGGGGATTAATACCACAGCTCTGCTGCCACCTACTGGCAGAAGGACACCAGGCCAACATAAGCCATTGACAGAGGTAAGAACAAAATAAAAATAAAGGAATGGGAAATGTGCCCGTCTCCATAAAACAATTTTTAAAACCGGTGTGTGTGTGTGTGTGTGTGTGTGTGGCACCCCCTCAGCATTATTCTCTGCTAGCTCTCATCTTGGTTAGGCATTACTAATATCTTGTCCTTGGTTGCAGACATTTATCAGTTTAAATAGTGTAGGATTGCTTACACGTATTGGACTGGTTTGTTAGTGTAGCCCAGGGTTTGTATTCACACAGATTTGTATTAATTTCTCACTGTGTATTTTGGGGGTAAATGACAGTGTGGACCTAATTCTCTAGGAGTACCGGGGGGAGTCTGTTTCAAAATAGTCTTTAATACAAAGCCACTAGTTACACCATGTAGGTAAGTGAGGGGGAAACCTTTTCCCACCCATGGGCCACTTTGAAAATGAGTACAAGCTTCATGGGATTGATAGGAATTGTAGGTGGGGTGTGCTCAGAATGGGGAATGTAAGGAGAGGGTCTGGATCATGGATCTATGCCATGAATCCATCCCTGATCCTTGTGTTCAAGCCCTGATCTTCACTCCCTTCCCCTGAGCTCCCTCTTTCAGTGCTTGAGGGTAAGGATGGCTCCATGGGTGCGGCCCAGATCCTATGTTGTTGTTCTTAGGGCGTTTTTAAACGTGTGCTCTCCCAAGCATGTTTTGGAGAAGCAGGCTCCAAAGCGGGTTTGGGAGAAAGTCGGGGTTGGGAGAAGCCGTTTTCTCTGCCCCAGCCAGTGATTAAATTTAATCACTGGCTGGCGGCTTTAGAGGGGGAAGGGGGGGAGGGGGTTTGTCAGCGCTGCCTGGAGGAGGCAGTTTTCGCCGGCGTTCCCCCGCCTCCCCCTGCTTGCAAACCAGGGAACGCGGTGGTTCCCAGGGACGCAATTGAGGGGGCAGGAATCCTCAGCCAGTTTGATGCTGGAAAGATCTGGCATCAAACCGGGCCAAACATTTAAATGATCACAAAGAAAAGCGGCTGATTAAAGGATCAGCTGCCTTTTTTGTATTGTTTAAAAGTGCCCTTAGATCCAGGAATTAGAAAACGGCCGAATAAGAGCCTAGGCTGGAGGTTCACCGCCATTGTTTTTTATTTGGTTGTCGAGGCTAGACTACTGCAATGTGCTCTCTGTGGAACTGCCCTAGAAGTCTGTTCAGAGGTTGCAGCTGGTGCAGAACGCAGCAGTGGCCCACTGCCTAATGGGGGTGAGTCACCGAGAGCACATTATACCACTGATGTGCCAGAGTCTGTACTGGGTGCCAATATTATGCCAGGCAAAATTCAGGATGTTGGTTTTTGACTTATAAAGCCCTAAATGGCTTGGGCCCTACATAGCTAAAGGACTGCCTCCTCCCTTATGCTTCTTGTAGCCTCTTAGATCAGGCAAGAGTACTCTCTTGCAAGTTCCATCATTGCACCACCAGCTTCATACAACACTGGCATGCAGGGAGGTGTTCTCGGTGGCTGCTCCATAGCTCGTGACTTCCCTTCTTTGTTCACCAAGACCCTAGCCCAGAGGTCAGGAACCTCAGGTCTGGGGCCAAATGCAGCCCACGGCAAGATTTTATGTGGCCCCTTGCCAGTTCCTGGATCTGGACCCTGTATCTAGTTCCTACCCTCAAGCACTGAAAAACTGAGCTTGGGGTAAAGAAACCGAGATGAGTGATTGTGCTCAAGGATAGGGGCAGATCCATGATCAGGACCCTCCCTTTCTTGAGTGCACTCCTGCCCCCAACTTTTATGCAGTCTTTAGAGCTTGTACTAATTTTTAAAGTAGCCCCCTGGTTCCCCACCCGTCCTACACTGAGCATCTTCTGGAGGCAACATAAACAACATGACTTTCAACAGGCAGAGTTGGAAGCTGAGTTTTTAAAAGGATATTTTATATGTTTTGTAGATTTTATTACTTGTATTTTATATGTATGTTTTTATGATTATGTAGCCACCCTGAGCCTTCAGGGAAGGACGGGATAAAAATCCAACAAGCTAAACTAAAAGTAATAGTGTGTAGGTAACAGATCTTCCCCTAAAGGCAGATACTGTAGC
Source organism: Sphenodon punctatus (assembly GCA_003113815.1). NCBI lineage: Eukaryota > Metazoa > Chordata > Lepidosauria > Sphenodontia > Sphenodontidae > Sphenodon > Sphenodon punctatus. The sequence goes on from QEPC01006817.1 coordinate 6,242,557, forward strand.
TTATTCATTACTAGCCCCTTCCCCTGAAGCCTCTGGAACTAGCCACCATCAGAGGCAGGATAATAGATTATGGCTCATGAGTCTGATCCAGTTACCCATTCCTGTTTGCAAATGTTTCTCCTGTCCATTGACCTGTCTAAATTGGAAGCTCCCCAATTCTCTATGAACGCTGTTTTCTTTTTCACAAATACTCAGTTGTATTTCATTTTCATTGTAACCCTCTGCTCCCTAGAATTCAACCACCAAGATGGCAGCAGTGACTGCCTTGAAACTTTGACGGCAAGGCTTGCGTTGTTAGGGACATCCATCCAAATGTGGATCCTTTCTATAATGATGCAGGATTTCACAAGACCCTGGAGGATTTTGTTGCCAAAAAGAAAACATGCAGGTCATGGACAGCACTTGATCTCCTCTACCCTGCCCCAAATGACTCACTGGGACAGTTGTAGGTGAGGATAGATACCACCCCGTGTGAGAGGATGCAACTTCTGTTGAAATCTATAGGAACTGCACCAGTGAATATCAAAGTTGAATATGGCGCACTGTACCTTTGGCTTCTTTTGATGCAGGAATTACTTGTTCAAAATCACATTTAAATATTATTGTGCAATATACAATACTGAAGGTGAGAGCTTTCTTGCCTCTCAATAATTGAGGGAGGAGGATTTAATCAGTTGCTGGACTCCGGAGTCTGTCACCTCAGCCTGCCCAGAATATCTAGGAGGATGTGACTCACTGCTACCCAGTAGCCACAGCCAAAATCAGCAGCCCAGTTTCAGTTCCAGTCTTTTAACGGTGCCACAGCAGGGACAGATCAAGTGGAACGTGGTCCAAGGCTGCAGTAAACCTGGTTCTGGGTTGGTCTGTAATGACGTGAGGAAATCGCACCCCAGCCAAACCAACCTGAACAAAATCTTTCAGCTCCTCCATGGTCTCATTTTTGTTGTTGGCATGGAATCCTCAATTCTGTTGCATCTCATTTTATTTCTGTAAAGGTTATTCCCAGCTTGGTTTATGTGTTATTAGCAACAGTGTTTTTTAGACTCTGGGATAGTTCACACAAGAAATTTACAGTACCACACTTTTACTGCAGGCTAATTTACTCCAAACAATAATCTCACTTTGAAGCAGGCACCCAGGACTGATTCAAAGTGGGGTTGCTACTCCAGAGTAATTTAGAAGATACTCCAGATTAAATCCCAATTATAGTGGTTTTACACTTTATTGCAAACTGGAGCAAAAGGGGATAATCCAGATTATCTTGATTGTGTGAACATGCCCTCAGACAAGGTACTATAAGCAAACTATTTAATCAAGACACAGAGAGCAGTTGAAAGGAGTCCAAGGCAACCTAGTGTAGTCCTCTTTCCACACTGGGTGTCTTTACACAGACAGCACCCACGCCTCTGCTCTGCCTCACCCGTGGATGGCCTGTCTGTTTTAAAGGTGGCCTGTCAAATGTGCAGTTGGAGCAGAGGCAGAGAAGGTGCTGGGGCAACCCTCTTGAACATCCAGGAGCACTAGCATTGATGTGGGCAGCCCAAACCGGGGAGCACTAGAGATGCTGTCCATCTGCTTGGCACAGGCAGCTGGCCGGTGCAGTTCCACTCTTGTCCGGTGGTTGCCCTAGGCAACACCATAGAGTTGTGGGCAGCAGCCTAGAACATCAGGTGATCTGCCCAGAACTGTCTGTCTGTCTGTGCGTATGTGTGTATATGCGTGTGCGTGCGCGCACAGGATCAGGGATGCCATGCAGGCAGACTGTGGGGCATGGCAGGCGCTGGGTCTTTTAAACCCAACCCAGGTGGGGCTGCAAGTGGTTAGATGCAGAGGTGCACCAGAACCTGCTCTGGGGATGAGCACCCCTGTGTTGCGTGAAAATGCCCAATGTAGCACTACATTAATCATACTGGTAGGCTTTTCCTTTGAAGACTTTGGGCTCCATTGTGGGAGGAGCATTTCAGTTCAACATTAAGTATCTGGTCAGCAAACTAATGAGATCCCTCCTTTTCATGTAGCTCAGGCAGTAGGCCAATAGAAGGTTTGCTTTTAACACATGGTGCTTTTGTTAATGGACAGCAAACCCAATCCAAACTTTCCTTTTAACTGGATGGGGTGGTGGAAGCTGTCTGCATGCACTTTAAACAGCCGACGGGTCTATTCTCTAGAAATAACGTAATTTATTTTGTAACCAGGCTTGATATCTCTTATCTCAGGGTGGTTTTTTAAAATTATTTTTTAGACATTGGGACATTTTGTCCCCCCACCAATTTTCCTGGTTTCTTTGAAATTATTTATATTTGGGAACATCAAGAGTTCTAGATATAAAGAAGCAGTGTTGTTTCTGTCATAGTATGGACAGAGATCTTCAAGCAATACAGCCTTGGCTGCTGATTGATTATCAGTGGTGTTACCTAGCCTTCAAGATATGCTTCTAAGCGTTCCTGTTGTTTGGCTGCCATTTAAAAGATGGACAAAACTAGTTTTGACAAAATTAGCATCTCTTCTTGTTTAAAGATTTACCTTCCAGTTGTCTAAGTCAGTGCAATTTTGGACCTTTCCCTAGATTCATGACCCTAGCAAAAGAAAGCCTAAATTCAATACTTTATCAGTGAGGGAAGCTGACTTTCTAATCATTCACATCCATTATATACCATACAAATGTTCACCACTTATACTTGCTACCCATGGTTAACAGTAACACTGACCCATGCAGCTCTCTCACTGGCCTTGGCCATGCCATCCACTTTGAATCTATTCACAAAATTTGCCTTTGAAACCATTCAGCTATGGAGTCCTGAGGAGGGTTTTCAAGAGCTGCAATTCCAAAAGCAATGGTGAAGTCACACTGCCAGCAAGCCAAAAACAACTCCAAGGCAAGCCACCATTTTTAGGCTACAATGGGAGGATCTAACGTTAAGTATCTAACTGCCTTTAACTTTCAATGGAAGTTAGGTGCCTAAGTGACATTTTTGCCTTTGAAGAAACATTATTTTACTCTTGAGTTCAAACATACTAGTAAACCCACCCTATCACCAGTTTTTAAATGCAGCTTAGATTTAATGTGTCCTGTCCATTCATACCCCAAGCTGTAGCCTTTGGACACTACTCTTGAATGCAGCCTGCAGCACAGGAAGTGCCTATATGCTTACTAGTGTATTTTGCAGCATTCAAAACAAGGGAGTGACTTTCCTCAATGGTCTGTGGAATAGTGAACAAGGAGCTGGCTAGATGCATTCATGACACGTGGAAGGTATGACACTGAAGAATAAAGGTATTATGGGCATTTGTAAAATCATATAACAGCTGCATTTCTTCACCCGACATGGCCAGGTTGCCTTTATTATCTCCCACCCCTACCAGTTCTGATTCTAATGCCACACAAAGCAATAATTCACAACTCAACAATTTCAAAATGTTTTTTGTAGATCTTTTGCACTCGCATAGAAAGCTCTCTGTAAAGGGACCTTGCAGGAAGGGCAGTCATCACATCAGCAGCCAGTTATACCTTGGAGCACGTTCAAGAATCAGAGCAGCCACATGAGCTGGCCCCTGCCCATTTAACTCAGGCCTGATACACAATTTAAACTTGGATCAGAGAGCTTAATTACATCCAAATGCTTACTGTGCCTAATGCTCACACCACACCACAAAGGTTCTGGTCCTAAGACAATACCTACTTGAAGTCAGAGTCTCTCCGTTGACCTTGGTTTATGCCGTCAAAAAATACTCCAGGGAACAGAATGCTGAACACAACTGGACATGCTCCAAACCCTAAAGGGGTTAGGTTCAAGATGTTACTGAGACCTACCTCTAGGTCAGAGATATTATTGAGCCTCTGAAAGGCAATACTCAATGTTACACTTTTGTATGTGTGTTGAGTGAATGGGTTGGGAAGGGTGGGGTAGAATATGATTGTATTTGTTATTGTTTGGGAAAACACATGCAAAATACATGTCACTTTCTCTTGTGTCTATGGTTCAGTGGTTTACAATAATGCTCTCTGTGCATCTATGCAATTACTTGAATAATGCAGATCATTGTGCCTTTTTGCCTAGTTTCTATTTAATAAACTTGGTTGTTGTCAACTGTTATTGAAATGGTACATGGGATGCTTTGCTAGCAGAGTCAATGTGAGCCATAGGTGAACCAGGCTGAAGCCTGATAGCTACCCAAGAAGAAGGTGTTTTGTCAGGGGAAATGTAGGCGCAGACAACAGAAGGACTCTAATCTGTTGCAAACTACTTCCAAAAGAACAAAATAATGGTTATCCATTGAAACTGAAATCAGACTAAGCAACAGATCATTCCCTACTGCCAGCACAGGGCACTGCTCTTCTACGGTTTTATTCAGAGTCCTCTGCATCAAGGGACATGGCAGTGAAATAGCAACAAAAAACACACCCAAATAGATTTTTTGAATCAACCTTGAAGAATTTATATAAAGAGTCTTTATTCTGCCTCTCTAAGTACAAATAAGCAGTGTTAAAATATCATTTTGGGGTTTCATCTCCAGTTATATACATCATGAACTATTCATAAAGTTGTACCAATTCCCAGTTAAGGGTAAGGGATATTCTTTAGGAACAAAGATTCCAGGATAGAGCAATCACAGGTCTGAATTTGCAAATTTGTCCTGCTCTAGTCTGACCCTGCTAGAAAGAACTAGTCCAGCCAAGCCTGAAATATATTTTGTGAGATTGATACAAACCCACTCCAAGCTTGGACATATACAGCCCAAGCCGACTCTATATGGTTGGCTCATTTGAAGCCAGGCCCAGCTGGTGTACCAGACCTAGCCTTGTTAACTTTCATTACAGTCTATCCCAATATCTGGGTCAGGCCTTGGTCTTACCTTGTTTAACAGGAATGTTAAAATTATTTTGTGGAGAAAGATGGACAGTCTTGTACCAAGGGCCCAAATGAGAATGCAAACATTGGCAGCAGATTTTGAAGGACACAACTTTAACCTGAATTTATACCTGCTACTCATTCCCTACCCAGTGATTTGGTGCATTTCTAAGGTCCATCTGCATTGTTGCCTCACTCCCATAATTAGCACAGCATGGCTATCTAATTTCTTGGCCACCATGGGCCAGGGTGTTTCACAGCAATTTGCTTGTGGATCAGCTTGCACAAAAAACACACCCTCTCATAACTTATTGCTTGGTTAACACAAATCTGAGGCCATGGGCCCTACCATGGCCTGAGTCTCATCCACAGGCTGCCACTTGGACAGCCCTGAGCAGCACTGAGTGTTCAGTAAAAAGGCTGAAGTTCTCACCTAGCTGAACTTTCCAGATGATAAATATAATGCTGGTATTTTTCATTAAAAAAGGGTGGACTTTGATATTAAGTATATACATATATTTAAGACCTCCACAGATCTGAACCCCTTACACAGAGGCTGCTTTTGCACAGATGCCTTCCCCTCCCCCTGTTGGGTGTGCAGGGAGGGGGGGACCTGTGCATACAACAACAGGGGGTGGGCAGGGGGGAGAATGGGTGTCTGCCCGTGGAAACACCACAGGCAGTAGGTGTGCGCTCCTGGCACACACACACACACACCTCCACCCACCCATGGAGCCATCCGAGAAAACAGAGGAGGCTCTGCAGGTGGAGATGGGTGTACACACCTGTGGGAAAAGGAGCACACCCATCTCTGGTGCACCCTCATCCCCTCACCCAGCAACACTGAAAACGGCCAGAGAGAGAGGTAGATCTGGCTTGCAGACAGCTGGAGCTACTTCCAGAAGAGCTCAAGACCAGAGTTTCAAGTGTTCCAAAGACAGAACCAGATTTCCAGAAATGCTGAAAGAGTTAGAGATGGGGGTAAAGCTCAGCTTACTGGCGAGATGGGAGCTGAACTCTTTTGAAAAATGGGTCCTAGTTAATGTTCAACACTTGGAAGGTGATGCTTGAAGGTGCTGAGATGTAATCAAACTAGATCCAAGGAAACCAAGACATTCTTCACCTATTCAAATACAACGTTTGGAGCCTGACAAAAGAACATGAGGATTAGTCCAGCCCAATGATCCATCTAGCCCAGCATCCTGTCTCTGACAGTGGCCAGTTGCTTCAGGGAAGTACATAACAACAGGTCATAATGGAGTGATCCATTTCCTACCATTCCATCCCCCAACAGTCAGAACTCTCATCCCCTGACCAACTTGAGTAATAACTATTTACAGACCTTTCCATAAAATGGAACCAAGTGTGTCCAATTCTTTATTATTATTTTTTAAAAGGAAGGTATGCTATTGGCTGACCTAAATAGGGTTGCTACCTAGTATTTTTCATAAGTGTTTCTTCAAAATTTGAATAGGTAGGTACCCTAGGCCTAAATATCTTTAGCTGTAAGGAGGAATGAGTCTCCACACTTTAAAGGCTGTGGTTATTCAGCATTATCGATAGCCAAGAACCATAATTCAGGATGAACTAGGAACTCATTATGCCTCATTTCAAACCCACTTCACAAAGTTTGAGAGTTGGTGTTAAACAGTTATGAAGTTCACATTCTGCTCAGGAGCGGGAAACCCTATAAAAACAGCAACTGGAAAGGTGAGCTCAAGAAGGTAGAGTATGCATTGCATACAGAGAACCTAAGAGCGAAGAGCCTAGAAATATGAATGACAAATACATCCGTAGTGTCATATCTAGGGTCACCCACGTATGCCAGACTAGCTTCTACTGCACAGGCTGCTCTCTCTAGACAAAATGGCAATGGACTTATATGCTGGAAGGAGGCAATGAAACAAACTAGTTTTGTGTACTCCAGGGCTGCCTACTCTTACATTCCAGTGTTTTCTACAAGCCTAGATTGTTGAGATCATGAGAAATCACAGCTTACATTAAAATAAGTTCCTAGACCTCATGGTTGCAGAGAAAAGCTTGAAAACATAACTTCAATGTGTGCCCTAAAGGTTCAAAAACCCAGAAGGCATATCACAAATGTGTGAAGACAATCTCTTGATTTCCAAGTCAGTCTCATCATTGCTTAGCTTTCAGGGTTGGTAATCCTAGGATTTCCAAAACAGTTTGTGTGGCTTCCCAAACCCCACACTCTATGCCATTTGCCTGTTTCTGATCTCATTCACCCAAACAAGCCTTGGTGCTTATGCCGAACAGGCCATCTGGGCTACAAACAGCCTGTCATTGACCAAAGGACACCAAGTCTTGAGGAAGTTAGCGGCAATCACTGCAGGCTATAAATAAATAAATCTGATTTACTTCTAACCCTCCATTGATTTTTAGAGAATTATTCCCAAATTACATTGTGTTGATCCTAAATCAGTCCCATGAACTGTACAAAAAAGAGCTCTGTATCATTTACACACCTGAGTTTCCCAAAGACTCACAAAGAAAATTAAAATAGATATTCTTTGCAAGGGGCCAATTCTAAGCAAATAATATACAAACATTTTTGGGCTCATTCACACTAAAAAGTGGGTTAGCTCAGGATAAGCCCCCGCATAAAATAAGGCACTCCTCAAACCATGGCAAATCTAGTTGGCCCTACATGGGACTCTCCTTGTGCCACTCATGCCTCATTTCAAAGCCACATCACAAAGTTTGAGAGTTGGAGTGAATGGGCTTTCCAATTAAAAGAGGTGTGGTGAGGGCAGAGGCATGGGGCACAGCCACACAATACACTTACCGTGCCTTGGGCAGCCTTACGCACTCCAGGCAGCCTTACCATGCAATGCAGTGCATCGTGTGCCTGGTGGCCACCAGATGTTCCCTTTGCCACACAGCAGGTTGCTACATGCTATGTCCTCGGAAAAAGGCAGAGGACGCACCACCTAGCAACCTTACCCAAAACGGGGTAAGGCTGCCCAAGGCACAGTAGCTCGTGTGTCTGGTCCCCATCTGCTCTGCCGCATGGCAAAGTCCACTGCGGAGCTTTGAGTGGTGGACACTAGCTCCAGTCTCACATGGCCACATCACAGTCAGGGGCAGGATAGTAGTCAGACCAGAGGAGAGAGAGGCAGGGCAGGGCTGGTCACCCGCTTGTGTGGCCGCTGCCTTGTCCCACCCAGCCCAGGTGGGACTTGGGAGGTCTGACAGTGACCTGCCCAGCTTCCTGTGCTGGCCCCACAGTGTGGCAGCTGTGTTTGCCGGTCACGGGGCCACGTGGGGATCAGACCCTCCGCAGCTTGTGTGGCTGCACCCATCATAGGAATGTGCAGCTAGAGCAACCATACAGAGCCCCATGCTTGGCGGGACCCCACTTGTGTCTCCAAGAGCACCGACCTACACTAGAGGGACCTGGTGCTAGGTGGGGCCACACCCAAGTCTTTGCATAGGCCCGGAGATTCCTAGGGACACTTCTGGGTGGGAGGAACATCATGAAGGACTTCTGATTTTGGAATCCAAATCCTGGTCTGCCTTTCAGAGTATGCATCAAATCTATCTTTCTCCTCAGGCTTTCAGGCACAAGATGTCTTAGATATAAAGGCTGTTACTCCTGTTACTGTTACACATCTGGGTCACACGTCCTGGTTTTGAATAGGTAGCATGCTATCTAAATTACTTCCATATTTTGTTGAAGCACCTGGGATAGGAACCAAAATTAATTCATCAGGGACCAGTTTGAGGCAGACATGTCACTGACATCAATGGGCATTCCACAAAGACTCTCGAATGTGCACTGAAGATTGCTAATGTGAAAACAGCAGGAGGGATCCCAGAGAAGAATTTTATTCTTGAGCCTCATGTTTCACTGAGGTTGTCACCTTGAACAGCTATATGCAATGAAGTCTTATTGACGTAGACGAAAGATACTCCCGGCTCATACTCACAAGCAGCCAAATACTCAAACTGCCCTGCTGGCACAAGCCTCATACATTTTAATAGGGCTTGCACCAGCACAGAGCAATGAGGATCAGGCTGATAAGGTCTGGTCCAAAGTCAACTTAAGTTGGTTGAAGGTCTATGGTTACCTTATAAAAACTGTTTGGTGATACTTGGAAGACAAGGTTAAAATGGCAATCCACTGCTCCTGGATATTGATATTATGGCTTTAACTGCATATCATAAATACTTTGGCTTTGTCATCTGTCACCATTCCAGGATTCTCCACTTCTATCAAGATGTTTTTGTCATCTTTGACTACTGGCTCCTGGTCAACATTCTGAAGAGTCTGTGGTAGGTTTCCCAAGCTTACATCCATGTCTTTGAAGGCGTGGAGTAAAAATACCCCCAAAATAATGGTGAGGAAGCCACAGACTGTCCCAATAATGTCTACCACAGACATGGCGACCCACTCCTTAAACAGGATTATAGATGTAGCAATGACTATGGTGGTAAATAGCACATAGTAGATGGGAAACACCAAAGAGGTGTTGAAAATATCCAAGGATTTATTGAGGTAGTTGATTTGAGTGGTGATAGATGCCACCAGTGTGAGGACGAGGATCCAAGTCAGTGGGTGCTGAAGGACAGGCCGGTCTGCGAAAAAGCCCTTGATGGCGATGCCAAGTCCTTTGACTGAAGACACAGAGAAGGCACCAATTACAGAACAGATGGTGAGATAGATTAGAATATTGGTTTGGCCATAGCGTGGTGCAAGGAAGAAGATCAGAACCAGGCAGATCACCAAGAGAATGGAGGCGTAGGCCAGGAAACCTGCAAGGGGAAACAGACAAGGATGGCTTGAGGCTCACAAAATGCAGAGGTATGCGATAATAGAATGTATTACCTGCCATAAGAGGGGAGGGAGCCCTGCCATGTTGGTCCCAAATGTCAGAGATAGAGACAAAGTTCTTCAGGTATTTTTATTGGACCAACTTCTGGTGAGAATATGCAAGCGTTCAGACCACACTGGGCCCTTCCTTAGGCATGTACCAAGTCAGAACTATATAGACTTATTTGCATTTACATCTGTTCAGTCTATATGGTTCCAACTTGTGACATGCCCTAGGAAAGGGTCTGTACAGCTTGAAAACTTGCATGTTCTCACCAACAGAAGTTGGTCCAATAAAAAAAATATTGTCTACACCATTTTGTCTCCATCTCTTTTATCTGCTATACAGCAGTGAAAGAAAACATGAGTTTAAAAAAACATATTCCAACACACTTGGCCATAACCAATAAGACTCTGAAACAGCAGTAATATGCCATAAATATGTAGATGCGCAATTTTAATCAGAACAAGTGGCTAGGAGTTCACCTGCTGGAAACTGGCTTAGGGAGTAAAGCTGAACAATAAGGAGCATCTGATCCAAAGTACACAAGCCCAGCCTAATAGACAAACACCCCGTCCTGGGGTTTACTGTACAAGCTCATTGCTTACAGAAGTTGAAGCCCAGAAGGAAACAGGTAAGGCCACATCAGCAGTCAAGCCCCACAAAGTTGCATTGGCATAAACCAAGCTGCTTGCAGGAGGGGCGGAATATAAATATATTAAATAAATAAATAAATCAAATGAAGGAATACTTGTTTTATACTATGGTTATGCTGATTTCCCCGCACAAGTCTGCCAGTGCAGTGCTCTCGCTTCTTAATTGTTTGTTAATTTGTCTAATTGATTGTTTGAAACAGAGATAAAAAGCATATGGGCCACTCAGATCTTACCCCCAATAAGCCAGGAACCCATGGCACCCACAACATATCCACAATTACTTCATATGATATCAACAGATAGATAATTTCTGTGACAAGGTCCCTATCTTACACACATGGACATAATAGACAAGGGGTGGGGAACCTCAAGTCCAGGGCCCAAATGGAGGCCCATGGCTAGTTTTATTTGGTCCCTTTCCAATTCCTGGATCTGGCTCCTGGAACTATTTCCTACCCTTAAGCACTAAAAGACCGAGCTCAAGGTAAGCGAGGAGAGATGAGGGCATGAACACAAGAATAGGGGACAGATCCATGATCTGGACCCTCCTCTTCCCAAGGAGGTGGACAGACCCCCTTAAGCACCCTCTACTTTCAACTTCTATTGGAACTTGTACTAGTTTTCAAATGATCCCTGGGAGGTAAAAGGTTCCCCGCCCTTGTAACAGAGTCAGTGACTTGCCCTGGGCTATCTAGTGAGGCACAGGTTTGAGCTCAGGACTCCAAATCCAGTACGCTTTCCACTGAACCACGCTGACCCTCGCAGGAAAAAGTATACACTACAAGTTTAACAACGAAAAATGTTTCGAGACTAGATGACTGTGGACAAAAAGGAGACTGTGGTTCTCTCAAAGTGATTGCAGTTGCTCTCATATGAAAACACTACAACTATTGTCTTGCAATATTGATACCACAAGGGCTTGGGGCAATTACTGTAATTAAATCCTTCAGTGTAACCCTGGGTGAGGAAAAGTAAAACCTTTGTAAGATGTATTCATGAACTTGATTTTCTCAAATACATACAAGTTTCCCACTAAACCAGGAGTGGGAACTTTCCCCCTCTCATGGGCCACGTTGAAAGTTAGTACTAGCTCTGTGAACTGGATTGGAGTTGGGATCAGAAGTATTTAAGGGGTGTGCTCGGGGAAGGAGGGGGAGAAAGGAAGGAGAGGCCCTCATCATTGGTCCACTGAATTCAGGTCTTCTTCCCTGTTCCCTTTTCTTTAACTCATGGTTTCAGTGTTTGAGAGAAGGGACTGGATCCATGGGGCAGATAAAGATTGACTGTGGCTTGATTTGGCCCATGGGCTGAAAATTTCCCACCTCTGTACTAAATGGTCCATGCTCAGCTGCACTGTCCATTAGATACCTGGTTCTTTCAACTTAGAAGACATTTCATCCAAGGTGGTGACTTCCTCTTCCTCTGGGGCATGAATCACCATCACGGTGCTTCCCACAATGCTCAGCATGCAGCCCAGTTTCCCCAGCAGATTCAGTCGCTCTCCAAGCAGATAGGAGGACAGAATGGCACTGCACAGGATGAAAAAAGCAGGTAAGTAACACCCAGTCCATTAAAACCCAACTGTGGGGGGTTAAATACAAGCTATTATCAAATCTTCACTTTGGGGAGAAATTCTTCTCTCATTTACAGAAGAGTAAATCTGGAATGACTCCGATTTCAGCAGAATTACATGGATTTCACACCAGAACAAGTTAAAGCAAAATCTGGCCACCGGTGTTCCTGATTTTTCCCAACTTGAACCAGACTATGTTACAGTCAGGGTTGAAATGAGAATCAATTTGTTTCTTGCAAAAAATTTCACAAGAATTGAGGATCATTACCAAGCTCTTGGGACAATCTCAGTAATTCTTCGAGATCTTGGTCGAGAATTTCTTGATTTACCGTCTACTGTGATTTACCATATACCGCTTACTGTGTCCGGGTTTTTCCCACTAATGCGCACGTGCAAAACGGCCACTGCAGCTTTTCTGCACATGCATAGCCCTCTTCCAAGATGGTGCCGGCATATCACTGTCATTTTGGAAAAGGGCAGCTATTTTGTGCATGCATGTTACCAGGATGAACACAGTACATGGTAGATCAGTATACGGTTAAACAATCATTAAATTAGTAAGTCACAGTAATAATGGTAAACAGTACATCGAGAAACATTCTTGACTGAGAAAGTGTTGAGAACCGGGGGGGAGGGGTTCTCAATTATTGATTCTTGTTTAAAATGAGTCAAGACCATGATTCTCAACGAGAATAGAGGGGAAAAAACGAGATCGAGTTTCAGCCCTAGTTACAATGCTGGAAAGAGAATGCTGGTTAGAGATGGGCGAGGACACAAGTCTCTGATCTCCATGAGTACTTAGCACTGTCACTTCTCCACCAATTAGCAGTTGGGAATTCTGTACTATTTGGCATTCAAATAATATACGAGTGAGGCGTTCCAATGCCCCAAGGTTTGGGAAAAGCTTTTTCTGCGACAGACTTTGTCTGGATGATATTTTCCACCTGGAAAAAGTTTGGCCAATGCATATAAAATGAATATGTTCCCTCTGGATGAGTGCACAGTGCATACTGGGATATGCAGTTCCCCATAACACCCAACCTTTTGACCTGATTCAAAATGAAAAATGTTGGGGCTTCAAGATTTCTCATTGAACAGAAAATCCCTTTTCTGGCCGACTTGACCAAAACAGAGGAGCAGAATGAGAGAGCTGCTGAACTTTAGAAACTTACAAGGGGAAGGAGGAGAATTCTTTAGTGGCACAAAGGTAAGGTGGGTACCTAACTCCCAATGGGAATTGGTCATGCAGCATGCCTTTGAATCCATCTTCCAGCAAGACTAGACTTTCCAACTGCCAAAGGTTCAAGTTGATTTCCAGAAGCACATTTCCTTTCCTGTCAAAATAGCACACTTGGGTGGTGGTGTCTCTCTCCTACTACAGATAGCTGTCACCAGCAATGGAACTGGCAAACTGGAGCAACTGTGAAACAGTGTGTGAAAATAAAAGTCTCTAAATGAATACAGGGCTCCTAGTCACCTCAATGGAGAATATCCGCACCTGCCAAGAGGCTAATACTGCTTTGTACAAAAGCCAGGACTGAGGAGAACACCTGCTGTCTGCATGCATTGCAGCAATGACCAAGATAGTCTTCTTTTCACAGGGTAAAATCACATGGGGCATAAGAAGAGATGGTGGAGGAGATCTCCTCCCTACTCTTATTTTCCTAGAGGGGCAGATTTCCCACTTAGTTTGGGGGCTGCTGCCAAAATCCCACTCCTCCACAGTTCAGGTGGAGAGGCACAGAGGCTACAAGCTGTGGAAGCAGGCCCAGAGCCAGGGAAGGGAATCCCCAGTCAGATGGCCCACCAGTCGAGGGAGGAACAGAAAGTGGAAGACCAGGCAGCAGTAGAAGAGGCTCTGGGAGAGAGTCAGCAATGGATGTTTTTAAACAAGATGGCCACCCAGGAGCTGCTCATCTGACTGCCCGTCTGAAGGTGGTGTAGCTCCCGTGAGCCACGCAGCACCCAGTCATGGCCACTCATGGCGTGCGCACTGCCAAGAAATCCAGAGTGCACCATGCAGGGCAAGCCAATGAAGTGCATGGCAATGGGAGCCCATGCATCCCCTACCTGTATGAACTGGGGCAGCCACCCATGTCAGCAGATCGGTCTGCCGCTCATAGGCACTGTGGGCTGGGGACATGGCCTTTGCAAATCACAGGAACTGGCCATGAGTGCTGGGGAGCCCGGTTCCCCAGCGCTCATGCTGGCACATGTCAATTTCAAAGGCCAGCCCAATGCACTTCCCCCTCCCCTGTAGTCCATGGCAGGGAGAGTGCAAGGCGGCTGATGGAGTAGCCACTCCGGGAACCACCCATTACAATCCCTCCCCATCACTCCACTCAAGTGGCTGCTCTACAGCTGTGCCACTCAGTGGCCAGGCCACGGACTCCCTCCTCCAAGCCTTATGCTTTTAAAAACAGCCACTGTTGTGGGTGAGAAGACAGAGAAAGGAAACAGAGAGAGAAAGCAGGCATGAGCGGTGCACACACAGACAAGCTGGTGGGGCAGCCTGTCTACCTCGACAGGCTATGGGGTGAGGAGAGAAGAGGCAACTAGTAGGCCAGAAATTCCTGGCCTCCAACTTGGAATCCTGGTAATTAACTTTGGCATTAGCCAGACTCTTTCAGACTGAAGATACAAACAGTGGGGAGGCAGCTGGAGCGAGAATAGCAACCACCAAAACGTCGAGGTCGAGTAATCACCTTATGAGCACGCTGAGGGCTCCAAGCGGAGTGACAATCGTTGCAGGCGCAAACGTATAGGCAGCAAAGTTGGCAGATTCCCCTCCGCCCACTGAGCAAACAGAAGAAGAACAAACAAACAAGAGTGAGTAACAATATGCATCTTGTGCAGCTCCCTGGGATACTCAGATTTGCCTGAAGAATGAGAAGGGCCAAGTTGAGATAGAGCCTGATCTTACTGGGGGTGGGGGTGTCCACGCAGTACGGCAGACAAGCTGGGATAGCTCAAGTAATAACAAACCCTGAAAAAATTAATACCAATAAGAGCTTCATACAAGGATCTGCTGGGAGCCGTGTATCTTCTATTCTCGGTACAAGGAGAAAGGCTGGGGGGGAGGGGGGAGCATAAGAATGCAATTATGCATTTGAAATGAAAACTTCAAACTAAAGGACCCTGAATTTTTCAAATTCCAGCTCAGAACCATATACCCCAATTAAAGTGTCTCTCTCTCTCCCCTCCCACTGGGCTTATCCAAACACCAGCCTACAGCCTGCAGGCTGGCATTCTCTCTCTAAATTGATCTCCCGATGGACTTGGGGTGCAGCCACACAATGCACTTACCACACCTTGGGCAGCCTTACTACATGATGCCATGCATCGTGTGCCTGACGGGCAGCTGCCAGATGCTCCCCCTGCCATGCGGCAGAGCAGGCAGCTAGCTGCTATGCTCTGCATCCTCAGAAAAAGGCCGGGGACACAGTGGATAGCTGTCTTTTCCAAAGTGGGGTAAGGCTGCCCAAGGTGCAGTAGCGCGCTGCTACTCACATGCAAGGTCCATTGCAGGACTCTAAGCAGTGGACACTAGCTCTAGTCCCATGTAGGGTTGCCATATATGCAAATTATTTGAGGACACTTATGAAAAATACATATTGGAGGGCCTGCATTGGTGCCAGTGCAGGCCTTGCAACATGTATTTTCCATAAGTGTCCTCGAATAATTTGCATATATGGCAACCCTAGTCCCATGTGGCCACGTCATGGTTGTGGGGTGGGACAGTGGACAGTCTGGGGGAAGGGCAAGGCCAGCCGCCTGCTTGTATGATCGGTGCCTCAGCCGGCTGGCCTACACAGCTGCCCCGCAAGGAGTCCGGCCGTCTGTCCTGCTTGCTGCACTGGCCCTGAAGTATGGCGGCAGCAGCTGCCCATCACAGGGTGCGCAGGGATCGAGCCCTCCACATCATGTACAAAGGCACCCGTAGTCTCGTATGGTAATATGGGTAAAATACAAGAGCGATTTCCTTGGAGAGGAAATGCCATGGGGATTCAAGACTAACCAGCAGCTTGCCAGGCTCTGGATTCTGCATATTATTGTTTTGCTGACCACCTAGCCATTCCCATTGCCCAATCAAATAACCTCCCCCCCTTCACACCTTGCTAAACAGAGTCCTCAGGTCAGTCATACTGGGCTGCCCACTTGGAAGGTGGGTTTGGGCCAATAGCTGCTCTAAAAGACTGTTTTGTGAAGGCAGCCTTCATGTTCAAGTGCAGCTGAGAGGCGCATTTTCTTGTTTTAAGTGCAAACCATCACACAAGGTTAACTACCAGGGTGGCCAGATATGCAGCTTTTAAAAGACACTTACGCGAAATACAGGTTGCAGGGCTGCATTGGAGCCAGTGCAGCCTGGCAACCTGTATTTCTCATGTGTCCTGCCTAAAATTTGCATATCTAGCCACCCTATATAACCACTGAGTTGACACTGATCTCTCTTTAATATATACCTCGGGCTTGCTGCTCTCACGACACAGGTAGTTATCTGGAACTAGGATTGTCAGTTCTTGAGGTTGGACCTTGAAACTCTCATAGGCCAAGATGCAGGCAAGACGTAGCAACCCTAGATAGAGCAGGCCCATAGCAAGGGGGGCCATAGGGCAGCACTGCCGACCTGTAAATCTTTTTGTCCTTTACCCCTTTAGAAAGATAACATGTTCCAAGATTCCCCCCCACCCTCACTTTCTTAGCTTGAAGGATGCAATCCTCTACCATTAAAGTCAGTGGGAGTGTTGCCATTGACTTTAGTAGGTACAGTACTGAAGTCGAAGGTGTCTGAAGACTCAGATGTGAGACTGTAAGCCTAACGACAGAGTAATAATTGCAGTTCTGATTAGAAAATGCCTCTGTCCTGGCCTTCTGGTTGGGTTGCAGGATGTCCCTTATTTTAACAAGTGTCCCTTACTTAAGGGAATGTTCCTTATTCCAGAACATAGAAGAATAGAACATAATGGATTCCCCTCATTTCAAAACATGCCTTCTCCAGAGCACTCCATATATTATGGAATATTTGCTACAGTTCCAGAATAACCCTGTTTTTTTAAATCTTGACCTGGTAGCCCCATCTTCTGGCAGGCTACACAGCCCCAGACGTCTCCAAGCTGTGGCCTCAGTCTTTTCTCCTTCACCTCTCTACAAAATGGCTCCCACTCTCACCTCTGTGTCTCTGGTCTCAGCATTCAGACAACCCTGACTGCGAATGCAATTTTTAATTTACATGAACCTCTGAAGGTAAACAGAGTTGCCCCCCTTGTTATGCAGTCTGTCTCTCTGCCCCATGGCAATGGCTGAGCTACGGGCGTGCTTTGGCCCCCGTTTTCACCAGGGCAGCATGCGGAGTTCCAAACACAGCCACCGTGGCCCCGCGGAGAGTGACTCTTCAAGGGGGTGGCCACTAGGGGCCCCATATTTTATTTTCACCCTGGGCCCTGCAAATGCTAAGGCCAGCCCTGTGCTTTAGAATAACTACCTCCCTCCACTTTGGTTCTCCTGCTAGCAGGCAGCTCTTCCCTTCCCTGCTTGGGAACTTGCATGGAACGTCCAGCAGGGGGAGCTCAAATAACAAGCAGCCAGAAAGGCAGAGAAGACCTTGTTTTCCCTTCCACAAATATGGTGGGTGGAGGGGTGGAATACTGAGGGTTGTTGGGATAGCAGGAGGTTAAGGACTCAGTCTTCCCCTGCATCCTTTAATACAAACAATGATTTCTTCAGAGTCAGGAGTCTATCTCCCCACTTTTTTTTCCAGAGATAAGAGCACTACCCTCTCCCCGCCTGCCCCCCTTCAACTCCACTTTATACTACTCCTTGTGGAAACAGAGGGGTACGGGCATTAAAGTGTCAGGAAATACCCATCTCCCCAAAAGCACTCATGGGAACTTGCTCCTACTGGACTTACTAGTGTACAAGTGAACTTGCTTCCACGGTCATAACAGAGTACCAGACTCCCTTGTACAATAATAAGTTCATTGACAGCCTTCTTTTTATAACCTGGGTTCTACATGCTTTTGTTCCAGGAGAAGTTGAGCAAACTGGTTCTACAAGTCACCCAGGTTGTGTTGCAATGGCAAATGGAACCATACACAAGCACACTTTCTGATCTCCAAGTCTGCCTCCTGTTTTCAAACCCTCCTTTTAGCCACATTGGAAGCTGGAATCAGCTGCTGCTTGATCCTCAAGCATCCTTAAACATTCCAGGAGATAGATCAAACTTACTAGTTAACAATCCAGCCCACCACAGCCAGTCCTTAAGGTAGCCATGACCGCCATCCCCTAGAAGAAACAAACAGAGGTATCAAGCCATTACTAGAAAAACAACACATGGCAACAGCACATACATTGTAAGCCCATCAAGGCAGAGACTTGTCTGTAATCATGATTGCTTAGTGTCAGGCCTATTGCTGGTGCTCTATAATAAATAACAAGAAGAAATGGCAAATTATTGGCTGGGCTGGAGGATAGAAAGAGAGAGAGGAAATAACAGCTTCTTCAGAGGAAAAGAAATGGGTAAAATCCTCCAGGGTAATCACATAATGAGCCCAGGCTATTATTAGCCGGAACAGGTATTTACAGCCTAGGCAGACAACGCAAATAGGATGAAAAATAGTTTTTAAATCCTATTCGATCACAATGAAAGGCAAAGTTATTCACACTACGTATGTAATCACAACAGCAGAAATTATCAGCGTGTGCTGAGCACCGAGAGCTCCAGGGATCAAGTTTGCACTCAGTGTTTGCTGTCCTCCCCTACGTGCTAGGAGCTGTGGTTGTTCAGTCACGAAACATGGAGCCGCGTTGTTCAGAAAGTGTCTAAAGTGTCCGAGGTACCTGTCAAAGCCCAAAGGAGAGACTGAAATCCAAAAATGGAGATTGCAAGGGAAGAAAGGAAGGGTAAATGTCAATGATAAAAAAGGATGTTTAGGTTTGCATTAGCATCTGCCCATGCCATTGGAAGCAAGCAGTATAACCTAGTGCAGTGGTTCTCAGACAGGGGAACGTATGGAGAAGAGAACATCAGAAGGGGCACAAACAACAACGTCGTCTCATATCTTACTCAAAAAAATCCTAGTTTTCAGATTTGGTGTGCCTCATGCAGAATTATTCACAATAGTAATAAGAAAAGAAGATGAAGGACAGTGGAAAATCTGTGTCTGAAAGGAGGATGCAGGCAAAAGAGAGAAATGGAAACATGGAGCCAGCACAGCTACAGCCTGTGACTGGAAGCTGCTTTGCATAAGGGTCTGATTCTTCTTCTAGGGGTTTAGTGGAAGCAGAATAGGATCCAGACTGCAATTATACTGGCTGAACAGGAGTCATCACTTAGCAGGGCAAATCCGGCTCTGAGGAATGTAAAGTAGGAGGCAAAAAGGGAGGCGTTCGGATGCTCAGGTAAGAGGAGTGGCAGGAATGACTAGATGGAGAGAGATATGAGAAGAGGAAATGAATGAGGTTTGGTCACCAAAGGATCCAGAATGTTCAGGAAATTCTGCAGCTAGAATTAAAGCTACAGATATTCAATGTGCCTAGGAAAGTTACCAATAATACGGTTACACCTGGGCTTCTTTTAGAAATCCCATAGACTCAACACTGTCACAAATTCCTTTTTGGCTCAAAGTTTCCATCAGGCACAGATGCATGAACTGGATCCTCCTCTTTCCAAGTCCCCCTTAAGCACTCCTGCTTCTAGCTTGTATGCAGCCCTCGGAGTTTGTACTAATTTTCAAAGTGGTCCCAGAGAGGATAGAGTCCCCCGCCCCCCACCAGTGATAAAACCCAGGCTAATGTCCAGTTAGCAGTTTGGGGCTTGCCTGCAAACACCACACACACAGGAGGGAAAGCCCTTGCTGTGGGAGCCCCATCCCCCCCATGACGCTCTTTCAGGGGACTTGGAAGCTGGTCCAGGGCGGCCATACCTCCCCTTTAAAAGAGGACGCTTATGAAAAATACATGATGCAGGGCTGAAATGGTTCCAGTGCAGNTGAAAAATACATGATGCAGGGCTGAAATGGTTCCAGTGCAGCCCTGCACCATGCATTTTTCATAAGCATCCTCTTTTAAAGGGGAGGTATGGCCACCCATCCCTCCCCCTAGTCCCACTCCCTCCCTGCAACCAATCAGACACTTTTTCCTCCCAGGGACCACTTTGAAATTTAGTAAACTCCAAGAGCTGCATGCAAGTTAGAAGTGGGAATGCTTAAAGGATGCGCTCAGAAAGAGGAGATCCAGTACAGGGATGGGGCAGAGGGTGTGCTGGCTCTGCCACCTTCCTCCTCCTGCAGCTCCTGCGCTGGCTTCCCTCGCCCACTGGGCTAGGCTTGGGGTGGCTCCTGGAAAGTGCACTGCCTGCTGCATGGTGCCTGGTCCTGGGAGGTAGAGCGGAAGGTCTAGGGCTGCTCCTAGGGTGGCCAGATATGCAAATGTTATTTTTTTTTTTTTAATTTCCTTATATTTATATGCCGCCCCCATGCCTACGGCATCTTGGTGTGGCTTCCAACATAATATAAAACAACTTTTTAACATAAAAAGTCTACAACATCTTAATTAAAAAAAATTTAAAACACCCCCCCACAGAAATTACACCCCCCCTCCAAAGGCCTAGGCGAACAGCCAAGTCTTACAAATACGGCGAAAGGCCAACAGACCCGGGGCCAGGCGAGCCTCCTCCGAGAGGGAGTTCCACAACTGTGGCCCGGCCACCGAGAACACCCTCTCCATTGTGGCCCCCCCGTCTTACACGGGGGGCCTCCAGAAAGGCGCCCCCAGTGGACCGAAGGGATCGCTCTGAGGTGTGGAGGGCGAGGCGGACCCCGAGATATGAGGGGTCCAGACCGTACAGGGCTTTGTAAATCAATACTAACACCTTTAATCTGGCTTGGTACGCTATAGGCAGCCAGTGCAGAGCACGGAGCACTGGTGTTATGTGCTCACGCCGCCCCGTCCACGTTAAGAGACAGGCTGCCGCATTCTGCACTAGCTGCAGCCTCCAAACCAGAAACAAGGGAAGCCCCATGTAGAGCGCGTTGCAGTAGTCTAGCCTCGAGGTGATGAAGGCATGGACGAGAGTGGCCAGATCGGGCCCGGAGAGGTAAGGTCAAAGCCCCTGTACCAGTTACTAGGGGTGGGACCCCGGGGCAATTACCGGATACCGGATTTACCGGTTTAAATCTGGTATCCGGTACCGGTTTTATTTCATTGATTTCAATGGGGCACTGTGTCCCCATTTAAATCAATGGAATAGTATACAATTACTCCCCCCTCCCCCTCCCAGGCTGCTCGGGTGGAAGGGGGGACACCCCCCACCCACCCTGCCCAGCCTGGATTTTTGTTAAAAAAAGAGCACCCCCCCAGCACCAGCGGCCGCGGCATCCCGGAAGGCCTAGAGCGTCTCTGACGCCGGCAGCCACAGCCGGCGCTGAGGCCGCCGGATCGCCCGCCGCCGCACCCGGAGCTCCGCAAAGGTACAGCACTGAGTCAACTTTAGTAGGGGTGATCCCTGGGGGGTTGGGGGGGTGTTAAACCCCCCCCCCCCCAGGGATCGGGTCTATACTTACCGGCGGCTGCGGGGACGCCACGGCCGCTGGTGCTGGGGGGGGGCTCTTTTTTTAACAAAAATCCAGGCTGGGCAGGGTGGGTGGGGGGTGTCCCCCCTTCCACCCGCGCAGCCTGGACTCGGGGAGGGTTTTTTAAAAAACTTTTTTGGTGGGACTTACATTGCAGCCATTCATTTAAATGGCTGCAATGTAAAAAAATCCGGTACCCGGAATCCAGTAATGGGACCGGATTTACCGGGTCGAATCCGATAATGCCGGTACGACCAGTACCGGCATTATCGGATACCGGATTTACCGGTACGCCCACCCCTACCAGTTACAGCTGGCGAAAGGCAGCTTTAGCCACCGCCTCCACCTGCCGATCCAGACGGAGGCCTGAATCCAAAACCACCCCCAGACTCCGAACCTGAAGAGCAACAGGCAGTCGAACCCACCCTATCAGGGGGGCCAGCACCTCCCCCACCCTTCCCACCACCATCACCGCCGTCTTATCGGGATTGAGCTTCAGTCTGCTCTGCCGCATCCACTCCACCACGGCCTCCAAGCATTGGGAGAGTAACGGGACAGCAGGACCTGGGTCAATTGAAAAAGAGAGATACAGCTGAGTATCATCAGCATATTGGTGACATCGCACCCCGAACTGTCTCACGACCTCCCCCAGGGGCTGCAGATACACATTGAACAACAGTGGAGACAGAATGGAACCCTGCGGAACGCTGCAGGTCAAGGCCCGGGGGCTAGATGTTTCAGGCCCCAGCACCACCCGCTGGCTTCTACCCAAGAGGAATGAGTGGAACCGTCCAAGGATAGTTCCGTCCAGACCTCCCAAGTCTCTCAGCCGTCTCAACAGTAGCCCATGGTCCATGGTATCAAAAGCGGCCGAGAGATTTAGCAGGATCACAAAGGTCGAGTGTTAGAGGACACTTATGCAAAATACAGGTTGCAGGGTTGCACTGGTACCAATGCAGCCCTGCAACCTGTATTTCTCATAAGTGGCCTCTAACATTTGCATATCTGGCCACCCTAGTGGCTCCTGCTGCAGAGGGGAAACCTGGTGCCTCCCAGCAGCCACTGCTGCTTTGTAAACCCCCACCCCATGTCTGTTCAAGAGGCTTCCCTCCCAACCTAGCTCTCAGCCCTAGGCTTAGTACCAGGCACGTGGGGCAGCCCCATCTCCAGCAGAGCCACATGACTGCAGCTCCTCCCTCCCACCTCACTGCCTCTACTGAGGAGGAGTCTGGCTGGTCAAGGATTCCATAGGGTCCTAAAACTCATTGGGTTTGGGGCCTGCTGGGGACATACTTACCCAGTCTGATGTGACCTGGGGGTTTATGGATGCCCCAAATCTCAGGACCCAGGGACAACTGCACCTGCTGTCCCTATGATAGCTATGCCCCTGTTTCCATGTATCCAAGGCGAGTTGCTCTTGGAAATTCCTTCGGTTATTACTTATTAGTGAATTAGCAAAGATATGGGGGGGGGGGGGGGACAAAAACATACATACCTTAGTTTTTAGCTTAACACCCAATCCCCAAATAAACCCTTTAACTTTAGAGGATGTATATGGCTAGATGTCACCAATGAGCAGCCACTATGAACATAAGAACTGCCATCATACTGGATCAAACTCAGAGCAATGCTCCATATAGCTGAGAATCCTGTCTCCCATGGTAGCCAGCTTCAGAGTCCAAGAACAAGACATAGATGGAATAAAGCATCCACTGTCATTCACTTCCCGACTCCAGCGGTCAGATGTTATGGGACACCCTGAGCATGAGAATGCACCCTCTGACCATCTTTGCTAATAGCCATTGATAGACAGCCTCTATCCTCCAAAAATATGTTCAATCCATTTTGAACCCAGTTATGCTATTAAACCACTATCCAGCTTGGAAATCTTGTTGTAATTTTCAGATTCCACACCCCTATTATACATCATGTTCAACCTAGACACACACACGTGTCAACACCCCGCACCTCAAGCAACCCTACCCACACAGACACACTTTGGCAATCACAATCTGAGTCATGCCACCTCTACTGATCTTATCCTGGCATCACTGCTGACATGCCTTGCACAATATACACTCACATGTATGTTGTGCCCCTCCCAGCAACCCCAAAAGATGCACTGTTTTTATGGGCTTGAGCAATCCCTCTCCTTGCACCACCTCTGTACATCATCTTATTTCCATGGACACACCTTGTCAGAGGGAAGACACTCATCTCCTTAAAAACAACACTATAATGCACGTGCTGAAGAGTGAAATCTTACCTGCACATGATTTTTTCTTAGCTACGCCCTCCCAAGTCATTGCCTGCTTATATCTACACCTGTCCTGCATTTGCACAATCATTCTAACTTGTTACACGATGGAGGGGCCCTGTGTAGCCCATAATCTCATCAACCATAGTCGGTCCAATATAAGAGATCATCTGAACTGGTTTGTCTCCATGTCTTACTGCACAAAGCATAGAGGGGCAGTAATACCATTAGGGACCACATCCTAACCCTTCTATATCTCTTTAGTGGTATTTCTTGGCAGTAGCAGGGGACAGCACAGGTGCCAAACAGAGAATTTTCAGCTATTAGCATCCGAAGTTCCTGTTCATGTCTGCCTCCTTTAACCTGTCAACCCTGTCTCCCATCTCAGAGTGCTAGAACTACTGAGGTTATGGGGTTAGAACACCCTGATGTTTCCACAAGGGAACAGCACTGAGGTGGTCTTAACACACTCCTCTCAACATCACATCTGTGTTTTCATGTTTCTCAGTGCAGGGACTGGATTTTGGGTCTAGTCTGGTCCCACTGAACTCAAAGGAAAGATTAGCCTCTAACATCAGAATTTCACTCATAAAGATGGCTGGCGGCATTTTTTGTGCTATCCAAACAGCTCTACTACATGGTATCACCAAGGTGACGATGACAGAGGCACCCTGAACACATTCCATGGTTCCTCTACCACCTCAGTGATACCTTGTGGTAGATTTGTTCATCGTTCCCCCCCTCCCCAAAATGCCACAAGATAAACCAAAGGCAAAACCAGGAGTCTGTGCACTAACTGCGATATCTGAAAATAGCTTAAAATAGTAACAGATGCAAACTTAATGAGATTTAAATTTGTATTTATTTATAAGTTAAGTTTATATAAATGTATAGATTATAAATATTTTATTTATTCATGTTTATTATAGAGCTGCAGGAATGGCTGCATAGTTAAGGCAGCTTGTGCTCTCCATTAAAATCACAATTCTACTCATAAAATTGAGATGATTTATCCTATCACCGTGAAATCTTTTGTAGGGAGAACCTTTTAGGTGAGGGGTATAAGCTGTCCAAATTTCTAGCTGGTTTCTGGGCTAGGGTTGCGAGGGGTGTGTGTGTGTGTGTGTTGGATATGGGGAACCGGGAAGGAGTTGTATTGTGTGTTTTCATAGTTGTTCAGTTGTAAGCCGACCTGAGCCTTAGAGAGGGGCAGCATATACATTTTAAGAAATAAAATAAAAATTAACCCAAGGTTCCCAGTCACATCAAGGTACTGAGCTTCTAATGCAGAGCCAAGATCACAGCAAACCATGAACCTTGCATCTCTTGTAAGTTTGGATATCACTTCAGTTCTGGTAGCAGAGAGTTCCTGTCCCTACACAACAATCTGAATATTCATACCTGCTCTGGTGTCCCCTTTTTCCACTAGCCTCAGCAGCCCTTTCTTCTTGAGGATGACACTGCTACCAACAAGGAAACTGGAGAAGATAGCAAGGGCCAAGCCAATATAGAAGCCATATTTGTTCTCAATCCGTGCTGCCCAGCTGGTGTCCAGAGTGAGGTTCTCATGTGCAGAGAGGGTAGGGCTGACATCACCAATGACCTGGCAGGTGACTTGATGAGACAAGCAAGAGAGAGTGACCAGAGAACCTGCGAGGACATTGTAGAGAGGAAAGGAAGGAGAAGAGTTAGTTGAAAATATCTTACATGGCTCTGTCAAACACCTCTCTTTTCCAGAGATCAGAAATGGGCCCTTTTCACACAGACACTCTGATAAAGTTTTAATTAAAAAAAATATATTATTTTTTTTTCATTTCAACTTTAATTTATATCCCGCACTCTCCCATTCACATTTTATTATACATCTCACAGGGCACCCATAGAGCACCCCTGCAACATGTATAATAAAATGTAACACCCATTTTTATCAGTGTTAAAGTGTCTATGTGAAAAGGGCCATAGCCAATTCGCAAGGTTGGCAGACCCACAAGTTCAAAACCATGAGTCAGGGTCACAAAAAGCAGAATACTGACTTAAGAAAATCATGAGGTTTATGAAAAATAAAATAAATAAATGTTGAGTTCTTTTCCTATTGATTTTTTTAACCTTTGGGGGCTTACTGCAGGCACATTTTCATGCTCTTCTCCACAACAATGAGAGTTAAAATCTGACATTTTAAAAATAAGACTAGAGATTTTCACCATTTCACCCCAAGTCTTGGAATTCCAGGCTTTAAGAAACCACAAAAATTGGTAGGCAGATTAATAATCTCAAGATCTGGTAACACGACGTAAGCAATGAGAGGACATACTGGCACCTCTCTGAAGTTATCATCTTGCTTTCCAGGATTATATTTTCATTCTAAAGAAACAAAAAGTTCCTAGCTGCTACAGTTCTGGAGTAATTTTCAAGAATGGGAAATTGGGATCTGATTGCACAAAAAGCTGTGTAGTCTACTCTATGATCAGTCTTCATGAGGTACAGCTGTTTTGTGTGACCACTATAATACCTGAGGGTTAAAATTCTACCCACTGGCTAGTACTGCCTGAAAGCAGCCAATGGACAGTAACCTTGTGTAATCCTGTAGCATGTGGTATTCTTCTCTGAGTAACTGACTGGTCTTGTGATTGCTCCTCTGTGGTAACAGCCAGCAGATGGTAATTAAACCCTAACGTAGGAACAGGCACACAAACAGCTTTATCCCTCGGTAAACTCACCTAGACTTATCCAGGGGTAAAGTACCCCAGGTTACCAGCATTTTGTATGAACATGTATTGAATACAGCCAATGCAGATAAGTTCCAGAGAACCAGAACAACAGAATAAGGAGGCTAGCAGACCCCCATAGGCATTATTAAGCCACACAAGAGAGCTCTGGACATGTGACTATATTGTTAATCTCTACACTCTATGAGCAACAATTCATGAAGGTTAAACCAATCAAAACTGTAGCACAGTCAAGCCCTAGGTGATAAGCTCTATCCACACAACCTGCCTTCCTCTTCCATCCAGGTTTTGCCATGCTTCTCTGACAAGGCTACAGCTAGCATGGTTCAATGCAGCAGCTTTTTTCCACAGCACAATGACATGTCACTTGTGTTGACTATTCCATGCCTATTTGCCAAACCCATTCTTTTCATCTTACTGCCTTCTAAGAAAAGGTCAGCTCAGAGGCCGGTACCAGAAGAAGACTGGGGATGTTTTTCATATAGTACATATCCTCCCTAGGGTGGCCAGATATGCACATTTTAGAGGACACTTATGAGAAATACAGGTTGCAGGGCTGTAATGAAACCAATGCAGCCCTGTAACCTGTATTTCTCATAAGTGTCCTCTAAACTTTGCATATCTAGCCACCCTAATCCTCCCATGCAAGAGACCTGGGTGTATTAAAGATATAAAATGGGACAATACTGGAAGGAGAGTGTCTGCAGTCATGTGGCATGGATCCGAGTGACCAAAGGTTACTATCCCTCTCACATGGTCACAATATCTTCCTAATACAAAATATACAAAGTGTTGTGGGTCTTTTTTCAGTTCAGCTTTTTGAAAATTAGTACAAAGTCGAGTCCATGGGATAGATAGGCGTCATGGGTGGGGGGCGCTCAGGATAGGAAAGAAAAGGGAAGGTTCAGATTATGGTTCTCTGCCATGAATCTATCCCTTGTCACTGAGTGTATGCCTTCATCCACACTCCCTGAACCCTTTCAGTTCATGAGGGCAGGGACTGGATCAACTGGTCATATGCAGGAATTGTAAAGGGGCCAAATAAAACCACATGCCATACGTTCCCACCTCTATGTAAATCTTGTACGTAATCAGTAACATTTCCCAATTAGCTGAAGTCAGTCAGGGCTGAAAAATGGGAGTAATTCTCATTTTCTCTACTGAAAGCAGAAATACTAATTCAGCCACCACTCTTTATTCCCCGAGTCATAAACAACCCATGCTGTCCAGGAATATATCAGAACTATACAAAGCAAGAGTTATCCCTTAGAGGAGAAACAAAGATTTGTGGCAAATACTGTAGCCAACGAATTCACCTGCTTCAATTTGGATCTGACAAAGCAGATATTCAGTCCCACTTCACCAGATATCCAATTCAGTCATATGCAGCTTGGTGACCTTGGTCATATTTGTATTTTGGTTAAAAACCTAATGCACGTGTTTTATAATAATAAATACTACATATGCAATAACTGAAATGAAATATTGTGGGCTATGGTGGAAACTGAAGTCCAATAAATAAATAAAATAATGAAATGAAATATTTGGAATGCCGAAATGACAAAATAACCAAACTGAAATTCCAAAACACATGAAGTATGCAAACAGAAGTAAATGGATAAACAGATTTAAAATCAGATGTCCGGTAGGGCACTTCCTGGAATGTCCAGGCTCAAGATAAAAATCCCAGTTGATCCTCTCTTACCCCTTACTGAGCAATACTGGTTTTCTAGACTGAATATCATAAATGCATGGCTGGCCCTAGTTTTTTACCGCATCCCCAATCCCAGTCTGGGGCTTGTGGGGTGCTCTCGCTGCCCACTGAAGAGCTGATTGTCAAGGAGCAGAAGTCCCAGGGATGATCCCTGGCCTAGCCTTCTGGACAAAGCATTAAGGCATCTGTACAATTTTTATAGCACCTCAAAGTGCTGTGGATCAGTTACACAGACCCCTCAATGCCACTCCCAGGAAGTGACTTCCCTGGACAAGGTGTCCTCCCCCTTGTCAAATGGTAGGGTGGCCGTACCTCCCCTTTAAAAGAGGAAGCATGCCGTGTGCAGCCAGGTATTTTTCATAAGCATCCTCTTTTAAAGGGGAGGTATAGCCACCCTATCAAATGGGCAGGGCGACCCTGCATTAACAGGCCTGACAAGAGGGGGGGAGATGGGAGGACAACATTCAGGTGGCCCAGGTTGAGGCTGTTAAGTAGCTTATTCTACTCATGCGATGTGTTTTGCTTGCTTATGATGTTTGGGGTAGGGTCTGGGTCGTGCGTAGGGATAAGTTGGGGAGTGGGGGGCCCAAAGATAATCTTTGTCCCTGGGATCATGGTGGCTCTTGGTGGCCCTGTGCATAAAGAGAAAGAAGATCCATGTAGAACAAGGGTGGGGGAACCCCTGGCCTGTGGGCCAAATCCAACCCATTGCTGCTTTTTTATTTGTCCAGTTCCATTCTAGCCACAAATCCAGTCCTGCCCTAAAACACTAAAGTGAAGGGAGCAGAGATGAGGGCATGCCCTAATGGCCAGAGGGTGGATCCATGGCATAAATCCATGATCCAAATCCCACCACTTCCTGAGCACAGCACACCCCTTAAGTGCCCTTCCCCCTGCCTTCCTCCAACTCCTATCTGGCCCCATGGAGCTTGCACTAATTTTCAAGCTGACCCTTAAAAGAGAAAAGGTTCCTCAGCCATCAAAGAATAAAGCATCTCCATAAATTGTGGAGTAATACACGTTTAACAGGCTAGATTGGTACCTGGCAAAAGGCAAGTCTGAGAAATAGAACGGATGATGCTTGTCTCTTCATGAGCTTTTATCCCTCCCCAATCATCCTGCAGGGGCATAGTCATTATTAGCTGGAGTTAGGGTTGCCACTTTGGATATTCATTTAAGGAACACTTAGGGAAAACACATGCTGCAGGCCCTGCACTGGTGCATAAGGTGCCAATGCAGGGCCTGCAACATGTAATTTTCCTAAGTGTTCCTTAAAACTTTGCATAGGTTAGCAACCCTAGCTGGAGTGAACACAGAAAAATTAAGCTTTTTGTTGTTGAAATGCTATACAATCAGCATTTGAATCTAGGGCGTGTCAGTCTGTGTGGGCAGGAAAATTACTAGGCGTCTTTTTGGTTCTCACACTCCAGTCATATCGGAGACTTTATTCCATGCACACTGAAGGCAAATAGGATTTTAAATTATTTGTACTGTAGAGCTAGGGGAAAAAAAATACCAGTATCCTCAACTCCATGTGTGCAAAATTATCACGTTTCACCCCCAAAATTGTGAGTTTTGAATAAGTGTCAATTTGGGTTCTTTTCATTTGCCTTCTGCTTTCTGGGCCTTTCAGCTTCCTGCTGTGCTAGGGCCCCTCTTTGGAGCCAAGAGAGATGGAAAGCTAGTGTTTATTCAACAACGAAGAAAGGGAAGCTAGGAAATTTTCAGGATATCATATAACTGCAGCAATTGCTGCACTGGGAAAGCACCAAACTACCTCGAGACTTGATATAAAAATCACAGGAGCTGGCAAAGGGAAGGAAGTTCAACGGCTCTGCCACTAGGGAGACAAATAGGGTTGCCACCTATGTATATTTTTCCAGGCCACTTATGAAACATACAAGTTGCAGGGCCTTCATTGGCACCTATGGCACCAATCTGGGCCCTGCAACATGTATTTTTCATAAGTGGCCTGAAAAAATATACATAGGTGGCAACCCTAGAGACAAATCATTTTGCTTTGGCTGCTTAGGGCATTTTTCCACATAATGGGTAATTCATCTGAGGTTATTTTACCTAGGCATAAATTAATTCCCATTGCCCCAGATCCCGTCCCCAGGAAACCCACTTCCTAATCTCTGCTTATGTCAAACCTAGCGGGCCAATGGTCTGCAGTCGCACACACTCATTAACTGCTAGGCAATGGACAGGCAATGTAGCTGCCCTGGGGACCATGCTCTTTGGTGCACTTGTGTGCCCTGGTGCAGGAAAGGGAGATGCGGGCCTCATTCCAACCTAGCTATGTCCCTGCTCCTCAGGGTAGAGGAATCACAAGAATACTATCACAGGGACAAGGAACAATGCACCCCAATGTGGCCTAGAAGAAAGTCCTTGGACACAACCCAGCTGCTAGTCCGTGAATCAAAAGTGATTTGAAGAGTTTTAAAAGAATCTGCTGAACTTAAAAATGTGGAGAGAACCCACTATGGTAGATTTTTCCTTCCCGAGTGCTTTCTATGGCTTGTTGAATGTGGTTGTTCTTCGCTTCTCCTCCACCCAAAACCTTAGAGTCACAAAAAGGTTCATGCAGCCTGAGTTTATATTTTCAACATTTTCAGCAGCCCTCTCTGGTCCTCCCTACTGCGGTATATCTTTGGACCCATGTCACTAATGCTTCAGATAAGATGCAAGGACCTTGCAATAGGAAGATGTGTAATAATCTCTAATAGCATTAAATATTATAACACCAATTATTTGTGTCATCTGTTTCAATGTCTTCTTTGAATCTTGCCAAATTCTTGGCCTCAGTGACACCCTGTGGCAATGAGTCCCACAGTTTAACAAATAGAAAATTCTCTGGAGTACAAAAATGCCTCCCTAAGGATGTGTTGGAAACCTAACAGCTAGAATATTTCAAATTAGACTGGACAAAATTGTCCAGATTATATGGAAGGGAATAACCGCACATAAGGCTACAAGATCTACTGGGTCTTTTCTGTATGACTGGTAAGATTACTGATGAAACAGAAGAAAAATCACAGCTATAGTGCAAATACTGTAATGCAAATGTGGCATGGTGTTTCGCTACTGGCACTCCGCCTGAGACAGATCAGGCTTTGTGAGACTTGAAACAAAAGTGAATTCTAACCTTCACTGTATGCACAATGTCCTTGTGTCATGGAGCCTTTACATTTCTCAAAGAGCGCAAATAAAACCACAAAAGCAAAGCCCCCGGTTAATACACCACCCTGTGGGGGAGGAGGTTGGAAGAAAGTTTGCCTGGGCTGATTTATTAGCTCTGCTTCCATCCCATTCTATGAAACCTTTTAGAGTAGACAGCAAAACCTTCATAATGGAGACGTTCTCCAGAGATCAATTTGTTCCCTTGGAATTTCAGCTTAAGAATCCCTTTCAGTCAGGGGAGTAGCCAGGTTGGAACAGGCCCTGGTGCAGGAGATGGAATGGTCACCCCAACCCCTTTCTCAGTGGGAGGGAACATAGCTGCACAAGGGAGTGTGGGCACCCTAGACTCGTGGGCTCAGGGACAGCTGCACTACCTGTCCCTATTATAGGTATGCCCTTGTGTTCAGCTATAGAACGAGTGCAAAGCCCTCAATATGGAGCTATAAAGAATAGCCATCTTTACAGACCCAGCCATGCAAGAAAACCATTTATGGAGACACATGAATGACAAATCGAGGCTTCCCAGTTACCCCTGAAGAACCTATTTTATTACTGCTTTTATCAGCTCCTTCTATTACAATGGAAATAAAATGCAAATACATATCCACAGCCAAACCAACACAAAAAGGCTTATCCTAGAACAGGGGGTGGGGGAACCTTTTTCCTCCTGGGGGCCACTATGAAAGCTGGCACAAGCTCCAAGGGCCACGCAGAAGTTGGGGCAGGGGTGCTTAAGGGATGCACTCAAGGAAAGGAGGCCCAAATCATGGATCGGTGCCATGGAACTGTCCCTTCTCCTTGTGTGCATGCCCTCATCTCTGCTCCCTTCCCTTGAGTTTCGTTTTTCGGCGATTGGAGGTAAGAACTGGATCCAAGGGCCAGATCCAGGAAGTGGTAAGGGGCCACATAAAAACTTGCCACAGGCCGCATTTGGCCCCAGGACTGAGGTTCCCCACCCCTGCCCTAGAAGGACCTGATCTAAAGACCACTGGAGTCAACAGAAAGACTGCCAATGGTTCAGGCCCCACAGGACTGCATACTGTCTAGAGGAATCGTCCACATTCTGTCGCAGGATGTCTTGCAGCGTAACCCAGATCTGCGGGTATCCCAGTTTCTCACCAGGAGCAGCAGCATTGCACATCGGAGCAAGTATTTTCACAGGGGAAACCCCTCTTGAAACATTTTGGTTGGAAAATTCCAGATCTCAGTATTCCGCCCCCCCGAGCTGCTTTTGTTCCCCCACCCCCACACTTTGGCATGTGGTTGGACATGGAGGACACCATCTTGCACATGTGCACCAAACAAAACACTGTTTTGTGGGTGCACAATTTTGGCTATTGTATATGCATTCAATCATTTTCACTAATACGCATGCAAGACATGGGGGAAGGGCAGGGGGAAAAACAGCACTTTGGAAGTGGGGGTGGGAGGGGGACAGAAATCCAGCAGTTAGAAATCTGCACTGGACCTTCATGTCCCCGTTCCAAACAGGTGGATATTGAATAACATCTGCAAAGATAAAAGGAAGGAAGGAGACGAAAGAGAAAAAGGTGTAGGGAACAAGGAAGGCTATGGGATAATGTATGGGATAATGGAGGGCATGGGGGTTTTCAGAAGGGATGGATGATGGGAGCTGGGGAATGCCGAGGCATGTTTGGGGGGGGGAAATGAGAGGCATATGACGATTTTATGTCACTTATATGTATTTCTTTTTTAATCTGTTGTGAGCTGCTCTGAGCCTTCACAAGGGACACAAATCAGTAATAAATAAATAAATAAATAAAATAATAATAATAATTAATAATATTTTTAAAGGAGCTGATCTGGTTCAGCCCCAAGACAAAGGAGTTGAGATTACATCTTTTATTGGACTAGCTTCTGTTGGCAAGAGTCTGCAAGTTTTGGGGCCACACAGGAGCCTTCCTCAGGCATGTAAGAAGTCAAATCTATAGATTGCTCAAAATGCAGAACAGGTATACATAAGGAAAATAAA
Organism: Sphenodon punctatus; assembly: GCA_003113815.1. NCBI lineage: Eukaryota > Metazoa > Chordata > Lepidosauria > Sphenodontia > Sphenodontidae > Sphenodon > Sphenodon punctatus. The sequence goes on from QEPC01006817.1 coordinate 6,275,913, forward strand.
TCAGTTGGGATGGAGATGTTAACTGGTGTGATTACTTATCTGGCCCACATTAACATGGTATGACACACCTCACAATTGTTAACACATTTTTCCACCTAACACCCCCATGAGGTACAGATGGGAAACCAGGCACAGAGACTTAAGGTAAACTTTTAAAAAAAAAACCCGAGATACTTAGGAGCCTAAGACCCATTTTCAAAGTGACTGAGTCAGACATGACACTGTCAGTGATGAGCAATCTTCTACATAGTCTCCCCTCATTCTCAGTGTTCACCCTGTTTGGAGAAGGGACATACCCATTCAGTGAGACATCGCTGCAGCAGGGCGAGGTGTAGGCAATCCCATGGTTCAAGCTCTGAGTAGGAGTGAAATTAATCCTGGGAATGTTGGTGGCGTCATCACTGGGTTGTTTGAGAGAAGGGCAGTATAAAAATCAAAACAAACATGGCATCTACTATGCCAGGGGTGGCCAAAGTGTGGTTCCAGAGCTGCATGTGGCTTTTGGGCAGTTCAAATGCAGCTCTTGGACAGAGCTGCTCCTGGGCCAGGAGCTGCCTTAATGGTCCTGCATCTTAGTTCGTTTCACTGGAGTCTCAGCACCTGAATTGCACAGTGGTGTAACTTTGGGCTAAAATTTGTGGGAGGTGTTAGATCCCAGACTCACATAAGCCCTCCCCCCATGACCTAGGGGGAGGAAATATGTGGGGGACATATATAATTACACCCATGATCGCATCTGCTTCTCAGGCTCTTAGAAAAGCACTGGCTCCACCAGACAACCACAAAGCAGGAGGTGTGTGTGTGGTGGTTTTTAGCCATATGAAGATTTTGGTACCTGGCTCTTGGGGTTGGGAACTTTGCCCAACCTGTACTAGGCAGTGGCCCTCTGCTCTGTAGTAGCTGCTCCTCATTAACTCATGACATAATGTGAGGGTCAGGGCTGGTGCTACCATCAGGCAGCTTAGGCAGCTGCCTGGGGCGGCAAGTTGAAGGGGGGCTCTCTCACCCCGCATCCAGCTGCCCTACCATTGCTGTTACTGAGAAGCTCTGTGCTGGAAGGGGACAGGAGAGGAGCCATTTGCTCCGATCCAGCACAGATTTTAGTGGTGGCAGCAGCAAGAACGCGGGCAAGAGAGGCCGTGGTGAAAAATGGATGGAGGCCCCTAGGTGGCTCCACCCCATCCAACTTCTGCCACCGTCTCTCCTGCCCTCAATCCTGCTGCCGCCACCACCAAACTCTTCACTGAATCAGGGGAAGGGCCACCTAGGGGCACCTCTTCCACAGCCATTCAACTTCTGCCACCACCTCTCCTGCCCTCAATCATACTGCTACCGCCGCTGCCACTAAACTCCATGCTGGATTGGAGCAAAGGGCTCCTCTCCTGTCCCCTGGAGTTGAAGTTAGAGTTTAGGCAGAAAGTTGAAGGGGCTCCTTTCCCACACACCCCTTCCAGCTGTTGCAATGCTACTGCTTCTCCAGCCTTGATCCAGCTGTCACCAAGCTTCACAGCAGGGGCTGGGGTGGCAGCAGCTGCCTGAGGCCACCTAGGGCAGCAAATATCCTCACACTGACCATGGGGTAGCTACTGTGTAGTAGGGTCCTGCACTGCACCCAACATCACATTCACGCTGGAATAATCTAATGTTACTATGCGCTAGCTGGAGATCTATTATACAGTATAGCTTCAGGTGTAAGAAAGCCCGTGGGCGCTTAAATGTTTGAGGCCGTTTCTGCACTGCACTTCTGCTATGGATTAACTACTCAGTCCTGCCCAGCTCCGCAACTGTGTCCACATGCCATGGGTGTGGCACGCGACAAACTGCTCCAATTTAAAATGGTGCAACTTGCTACACTATGGTTGTGCAAAAGTGCTTTGTGTATCACAGAAAGGTAGGAAGGTAAGCCACCTAGCTACCCGATGGTATGGTTGGCAGTGTGGCTATGTGCCATCCAGCTATCACGTTGGGTGGATGACTCCTTTCATTCAATATCAGTGGGCCGTAGGTGGCCATAAAAACAGAATTGAGGCTCCTAATTCACTTCCAATAACTTTTAATGGGCCTACTTCTGTGGGTGAGTGTATGCAACCTTAACGGTAGTTTGCATGCTCTCACCAAGAGAAGTTGGTCCAATAAAAAAGACCATTTGAAGCACTTTGTCTCCATCTCTTATATTTGGGACCAACATGGCAAGTGCACTCTCGCTAGATTAATTCACTTCAGTGTCCTTGAAAATTTGACCATAAATAACTTAGGCTGCATTCCCACCTGCAGTGGCAGTGGCGGCAGTGGGAGGGGCAAGGGAAGACGTGGCAGCGCGGAGGAGCTGGGCGACGGGAAAAGAGCTGGTGTGAACAGGGATCTGCCGCGGCTTCTCGCGCATGTCAGGGCAGGATTTTGCACAGCCTGATAATCAAGATCACACCAGGACAGGTGGAGGTTTTTTTACACAATTTTATGATGAAGCGGGTACTTGAACCCAGATGTCCTAAAACACATTCTCCACCCACTGGAGTTGGTCCAATAAAAGATATCACTTTACTACTTTAAATCTCTATTGCCTATATTTGGGACCAACATGACAAACCCTAATTATTCTCTACATCTTCCTCCAACTTGGCACAAACACATCAAAAGTGAGAATTATTAGTCTCCCTCCTACAAGGAGCTCCCCATTCCTTCTCACAGCCCTTCCTATCGTAGCCGAAAGGACTGGGTTGCTGCTGTCTCCTCCCTGAGCCCTAACTCCCCTGCACAGGGGACTAAACTCCTTGCTGAGAGAATAAGCCGACTAAAGCCTGAGTAGGACTCGGCTGAGTCAAAGCTTGGAGGCTGGTCCTAGTTGCATTTTCGTTACCCCCAAAATGCTGACTTTCCCCCCTTTCATCTCAGTCAAGACTTCTGCAGTAAGTTACATAGTCTCTGTGCAACAGGCGCCCAGAGTGCGGAGGGTGTAATGAGAAAAAAGGGAGGCGGAGGAGGCAGCTGAGCTTCGGAAACCCTGCCGAGGCAAAGCCAGCAAACCGCCGTCCGGGAGGGGGCAGACCTTGGTCGCGTATGGCTGGGGGCAGAGCGATCGGAGAAAATGCAGCTCCCCTCCCCAAACGCCAGCTAAATCAGGCCTCCCCGGGGGCAAGGGGACGATCATCAGACCTAATCCGTCAGTTTGAGGAAGGCAAAGTTCTTCCCGAGGTCATTTTCCTGGGCAACAGACCTTCGTCTCGCCCCGTCTCGGTCCCCAGCAGCTTGTGCTGCGAGCCCCAGAGTGGAGTTGGGGATGGGATGGACAAGTGTTGTGTCCCTCTCTGACACAGGGAGAGGGGCGGACCGCGACAGATTTGGCGAAAGGAGCGGGAGCCCTGGCTATCCCCCCGCCCGTCCCCATCCTGTGCCACATCCCCGCCACCAGATCCCAAGTGCCAGGCGTCTCTCCCCGCCCGCCGACTTTGCGGAGCGCACCCACCGTTCGCACAGCTGCTATTCACCCACAGCGGCTGCGATCGCTCCATGTGCTCGTTCCCAGGGGCAAAAGGGATCAGCGCATCCCCGGGTTCCAGATGCGAAGAGAAAGCTGCGCTGGTGCGTGTGAGCCGCACTGACACCCCCTCCTCCAGCGCTGCTGCTCCTCTCCCTCAGCGTCCTCTTTGTCGGGTGGGACGGCAACTTAGCCTCGCCCCAGCCGCTGATGAGCTGGAAAGTTGCTCCTGGCGAGGATAGGAGGGCAGGGCAGGGCAGGGCACCTGCTCCAGCCGGATACTCCAGTCTCCTCCTCCCCACGCCTCACCAGACTGCGGCCTCCTAGCACCCCAGAGACTCAGCCACCACCAGCTGGATAGATAAGCAAAGCAAACAAAGGTGACCCTAGCCTGAGGGGCAGAGAGTGTAATGTTAAGTGAGTTAAGTGCGTGTGCATTTAACACGTGCCCTTCCCCATCAAGCGTGTGCGGCTGCGGGGTGAGCATGCACCACACATCTACATGGTTATCCAGGTTGTATGCACATTGCGCAGGGCCGGGGGCATTTATTAATTATTATAAAGTACTTTAAGGGTATAGTCCTCCACTATTATAGTCAATGGGAGTTTTGCCATTGACACCAATGGGTAGAGGATTGCCCTTAGTGTTCAAAGTGCTTTACAATCCTTTCCTCAATCACCCTCACAACAGCCCTGTGAGGTAGCTCCGTTTTATAGGTGACTGGTAACTCTCAATAGTGGGGGCTGGGCAGGGGGGGTCTATGGGGTTCTATAGGTCTTCTGAAAATCTATGGGGCACATGCCCCTGCATGCCCACCCCTACAGAGGCTGAGGAGTAACAAGGTCACTCAGAGAGTTCATGTCTATGGGATTTGAATCTTGATCTCCCAGCTCCATGACCAGCCTCTTAGTCACTAGGCTATATTACACTGGCTTTTTCAGTGGCATCAGATGCTTCTTTAAAATGTGCCTTTAGACTGTATAATCCTTTGCACTTTGAGGACTTGGATCCACACTCAGTGCCAAATATATTCAGAAGAGTAACTAAATAATCAAAACTATACCTGCCTGATGCTGGGTTCTAAATTAGGGGTTGCCACCGTGACCCAGGCAAAGGATCTTGGAGTCACTGTGGACAATACATTGAAATCCTCAGCTCACTCTGTGACGCGGTCAATAAGGCAGACAGAATGCTAGGAATTATTTTGAAAGGGATAGAGAATAAAACAGAAAATATCATAATGCCACAATATAAACCTATGGTGTGCCCGCACCTTGAATAGTGTGTGCAGTTCTAGTTGCTCCATCTCAAAAAAGATATAGTAGAACTGGAAAAAATACAGAAAAGGGTGAAAAATGATCAAGGGTATGGAATGGCTCCCGTACGAGGAAAGGCTTGATAGGTTAGGGCTCGTAGCTTGGAGAATAGATGACTGAGGGGATATGATAGAAGTGCATCAAATGATGAGTCGAGTGGAACAAGTAAATAGGGAGTTGTTTACCCTCTCAAATAATACTAAAGCTAGGGGACACTCCATGAAAGTAACTGGCAGCAGATCTAAAACAAGTAAAAGAAAGTATTTTTTTCACACAACACACAATTAACCTGTGGAGTTTGTAGCCAGAGGAGGTGATAAAGGCCAGTAGCTTAGCTGAGTTTTAAAAAGCATTAGTCTTTAGAGGACAGGTCCATTAGCAACTATTAGCCAAGTAGATTTTGGGAATGCAACCTCTGACTGTCAGGAGCTGGGAGAGAATAACAGGGAATGGATCACTCTATTATGACCTGCTGGGTACTTCTCCCAAGCAACCAAGACTGGCCACTGTCAGAGACAGGATGCTGGACTTGATGGACCATTGATTGGACCCAGTATGACTCTTATTATGTTCTTATGAGGGGCCACTAGAAATCTCCAATACCCATTCCCAGGAGTCTTCCCTTGCTCCTACATACTCCCCGCCCCAACACACTAACTCACCAAGGCGTCATGGTGGTCCGTCTCTTGCATAGGATCCCCTGTTGTGCAGCGCTGGATCCAGGGAAGTTGATCCCTGTGCAAAATGGCAACACGTAGGGTGGGGGGAGACTGGGTCCAACGTAGGAGGGACAGGGGGAGGGGGCATTTCCCCCCCCCCAAATATTTTTCCTGGTCCAGCCCCAGTCCTGAAACAGCCAGATTTAGGAGTTCAGTCCTCCTCCCCTCCGTTGCCATGGTCCCACTCATCTGGGTGGGCAGAAAGTCATCAGACGGGCAACTACCATGTGGGTGGGAGGAGAACTAGGTGGCAGGCTGCAACAGCACGTGCAAGGCAAGGAGGACTTAACGGTAGTGGCGGGACCTGAATGAGAAGGAAGGGGAGATGGTTAATAATAACCTTTAATTTTTGCCCCCCCTCCCCCCATCAACAGTCACAAGATACCTATGTATATTGGAGACCCCTATGGGGACTCCCAACACAGAGCACTGTGTGCAGTCACTCTGGCTGTTTTTAAACAAGCATGGCTGGGGGGTGGGGAGCCATGGATCGCCCACTCGGGTAGAGTGCATGGGGAGGAATTCTAACAGACATCTCCCTGTTAGGGATGTGCGAACACTGGGGGGAGAGGGTGTCAGTGTTCAGCCCGTTCGGGGTTTGGCCTAACCCGAAACCGTTTGGTTCGGCCTGTTTGGCCCGAACGGGTTTGAGGGGGCCGAACCCGTTCAGGCGGGGGGGGGCAGTTTTCCCCTCCCCCCTCCAGACTGCGCGGGTGGAAGGGGTGTCTGGGAGCAAACTGGAAGGCCTAGTAGCGGCCTGAAGCGCTCCAGAGCGCCGCCGCTGCTGGACCTGCCGCTGCTGCACACCACCAGGTAGGTCNGGAATGCTTTCGGTGACGTAAATCTGTTCCCCTTCCACCCACTTCTCCCATCCGTGAGATCTAAGAAACAACTCAGAGTCTCAATTATCATATTAAAATTAAGTTGGAATCCTCAGGACGACTTATGATGTGGAAATCCCTTGCCATCGGAAGTCTCTTAAGCAAGGTTTTTCTGTTGGAAACATTCCATAGTTGAAATATTCTACTGTTGCTAAAGGTATCCAGGTAGCTGTAGATCCATTGCAAACAGCGCATGTGATGTGGAGTTGCCTGATTTGTAGGTGATTGCCTTACAGCAATTTGAATATTTTAAAAACTGGGCTTCAGTGAGTAAGTTGCCTCTGATTCATCAACTTTCAAAAGAACCAGTGGAAATCCAGTGGTTGGAGCAATGAACTAGAAGTCAGGATTCCTGAGTTCTTGTTCTAACTTAGTTATTCTTGTTTATCATTTCTATAGCACTTTCAATGTTCAAAGTGCTTTACAGTCCTTATCTGGTTCACCATCACAACAACCTCTTTCCGTAGACCTGTCTCTTATACACATCTAGATGTGTATAAGAGACAGCCCATGTACTCCTCCTGCCACGGACCATGTGGGAGGAGGATGTGGGCAGGGTTGGCCTTTGAAAGCAACATGTCTCAGGCAAGGGCTGCGGAACCCGGGCTCCTCAGCACTCCCGGCCAGTTCCTGTGCCTTGCAAATGCTGTTTTCCCACCCACAGTGCTTCTGAATGGTGGACCACTCAGCTGACATGACTGGCTGCCGCCATTCATACAGACTGGGGATGCATGGGCGTTGGCTCCCACCCACTTTTTTGGCTACCCCTGCACGGCTCACTCTGGCTTTTTCATCAATGCCCCTTGAGTGTTCGAGAGTGGGTGCTGCGTGGGTCACAGGAGCGCACACCCACACACACCACCTTCACATAGGGTGGCCATACCTCCCCTTTAAAAGAGGACGCTTATGAAAAATACATGTTGCAGGGCTGCATTGGTTCCAGTGCAGCCCTGCACCATATATTTTTTATTAGTGTCCTCTTTTAAAGGGGAGGTATGGCCACCCTACCTTTGCATGGGCCTTCGGGAGGATAGTTGATGGGTGGACATGAGTTGTTGTGTCTCGTTTAAAAATGGCCTCTGTCTGCACTATTCTGGATCTGTTCCTGCTACTGAAGCCATGCCCACCTGTCCTCTACTTCTGTTCTCGGTATTGGTAATCAATCTCCAGGACTGGGCAAGGAAGGGAACCCTTCATGGACATCCCTGCTAGGCTTGAGAGTCTCCTGCTCAGAGCCAGATCCTGGCCAATGCAGAGTGTGTGACCTGTCTCTTATACACATCTAGATGTGTATAAGAGACAGGGGCAAGGAAGGGAACCCTTCATGGACATCCCTGCTAGGCTTGAGAGTCTCCTGCTCATGTCTCTTATACACATCTAGATGTGTATAAGAGACAGACCCAGGAGTGAAGCAGGCTGGCAACCAGGGCAGCTTGTTTGTCTGAACACACCTGATGTGTCAACATTACGTAACAAATAACTATGTTTGCATTNGCAGAATTCTCTGGGCGGGTGGGGGCATCACATCTCCTGGCCACTCCCTCTCCTCAGGTGCTTTTTCAGGGACTCTCTCAACAACGTGGACATTGGGGGTAGTGTTCTGCCCATCCTGTGGGCCATGTCTCACTGCACAGCCAGAAGGGAGAGCTTCTTAGGAAGCACCTGCCCAGGGGCTTCATGAGTAGCAGCTGAACTCTGTCACTGCCCCCAACTCAGAGGCTACCAAGATCAGTATTTTCTGCACCTCCCTTCTATCTTGAGGCCCAGGGTGGCTGCTCCAGCCTGCCTGCCCTACTGCCAACAGTGCTGGCAGAGCAGCTCCACTAGCTCCTTTGAATCTAGGGTGGCCAGATAAGCACATTTTAGAGGACGCTTATAAGAAATACAGGTTGCAGGCTTCATTGACTCCAATGCAGCCCTGCAACCTGTATTTCCCATAAGTGTCCTATAAAATGTGCATATCTGGCCACCCTATCTGAATCCCCCCCAAGCATCCAGGAGCTGGGGGGCAGGTTGTCTAGGACAGGCTTGAGTCCTGGCACCTCTTTTTTTGTTTTTGTGGTATTTTGTTTTTCTCACTATCAGTTGCTATGGTTACGGTTAACATGGCGTCATCCATGCACTACAAGGAATAAGGAGCCTACACTCAGGCTACAGGATTCCAGTGGGACTACTCCAGAGTAAGTGGTTTGAGGCTTGCAGCCTGAGCCTCAGCATTAGCTAAAGAGGTTCTCAGAATGTCTAGCTCAAGGAGAGTTCCCACTGGCCTGATCTGAATATTGTATGAATGAAGGGGGTGTCCTGCTAAAGAAACCCAGTGAAAGGTTCCAGCAACCAAGTCCTGGACTTTATACTCAAAAGATGCAGCATGCCATGGAGCAGAAATTGAAACCCAAGAAAAAGCTATTTTGGATACTTGAGCAATGACATGAATGATTTCCATATTGCAGGTAAAAGTCTGTTCCTTGACAAGGCAATTCAACGTATAAAAGGTGAGCTAAATTTGTAAAGATAGTATATATCAAAGAAATATTAATAATAATACTTTTATTAGTGTGGCAAACGCCATTGCTCAAACAAACAAACATAGAAAATGAAACAATAACAGTAATAGTAAACTAATGGGACAACAAAAGATTTGAGCAGAGCAGTCCATAGTAGAAAATTTGACAGTTCAAAACCCAAATAAAACTTTAAAAAAATGTTATCTACAGAGAGAGAGAGCAGAGCAGAGCATATATATGTTCAGAGAAGGAGATCCAGACAAAGGGGGCAGCATGAGAGAAGGCACAATATGGGCTCTGTTATGTTTTTAATGCTCTAATTACTGCATTCAGCCCTATAAAGGAACATATAGGGATGGAGTGCAGAATGAACCGCCATTTTATATGTACTGGGATATATTAAGCCGCAACTTGTTTGACCTTTCCTCTGGCAACAGGATGTATAACAGATATGGTATTTCTGTTTACCTTATTGAACAATTGCTATGTCATGAGTAGTTGATTTCATGTTTTCTATCCTGTCTATTCTGCGCCCTCCTTCTGTATTTTAATGGTATGTACACAGAACCTCACTTTAGGCATAAAAGCCATTTGGTTAAGGCAAGCTCCACTGGCCAGATCTAGCTGGGCATCTGCAGAGATAAGGAAAACTAAGAAACTGCTTTGTTTTGCTTCACTCTAATGCAATAGCCTTATCAGTGCTGGACTATTATATTGTTTTCCCCAACAAAAGTTAAACTCACTTTTTTGGTAGTTTGACTTTAAAGAGAGTTGCTCATGAATAGATTATTGGCTTAGACATGCTGCAGCAGCAGAATCAGATGTTTCCTATCTTTCCTGCTCAAGTCTCTGTAATTTATCCAAATGCTACACCCAGTGTTTTTAGCATGGAAAAGAAATAATCCGATTCCTGCTATGAGCCACCATTGCTCCCTTGACATACTACATCACAGAACTGGAGTGCTTTACTGTGTGCTTGTGAGAGTCTCTCAGTGGGAGACATTAAAGAGCATACGAATGTTGGGCTGGTCAGAAAACCAGGAGACAGACAGACAGACACACACACACGCATCTTAACTCTGCTTTAACATTTCTTATACATGTTGCAAGGCTGTATTAAGTGAGCAGTGTTAAAGCAGAGTTAAGGTGCATACCTGTTTTCAGACACACCCCAACACACACACACACACACATGCTGAGTCAGCATTATTATGGAGCGACACAGCGGTTTGAACGATATATTTTATTGGACAAACTTGTTGGTGGAAATAAGGAAGCTTTCGGGCTACACAGGGCCCTTCCTCAGGCATGTAGCATAGCCAGTAGAAAAATATAAGCTGAGGAAATGTAGGGCAGGTCGATATGAGGGGGCATGGAATGGGTGGGAGTGGGAATATTATGGAGTGAGCCAGGACATGACTTCATTACATAGCTTGAGTCAATTCATCTGAAGCTTAGCTGCCAAGGTTGTGCATTTTCACAAGCAAAGCTAATTTAGTGTTTCGTGCTATGCCAGACCTCCACCCTATATTCTCAATACCCCATTTAAAACTGTGTCAAATTATAAACCATTATAAATTAAAACACAAATTATAAATAAATGAATATTAGACCAGGCATTTGGCCGATGGGGATAGGGTTTGAGGAGTTGTGGGATATGGGATTTTAATTGAACTCATTTTATTTATGTGCATTTTCTGTATATTTGTATGTATTGCAAACTGACCTGAGCCCTTAGGATAGGGCAAGATAAACAAACAAACTGGATGAGTTCTGGAGACATAACCATGGGGGAAGAGGAAGTGCGCTGGGCTGGCCTTTGAAATTGACATGTCCTGGGCATGAGAACTGGGGAACTGGGCTTCCTAGCACTCACGGCCAGTTCCTGTGACTTGCAAAGGCCACGTCCTCCGCCCACAGTAGCTATGAGCAGGGGACCTGTCGGCTGGTGTGGCTGGCCACCCCAATTCATACGGGCAGGGGATGCGTGGGCATTTATCGACACGCACTTTTTTGGCTTGCCCCGCACAGCGCGCTCCAGATTTCTTGGCAGTGCACTATGAGTGGCCATGTGTGGATGCTGAGTGGCTTATGGGAGAGCACATCCCCCCCCCCCACACACACACACACTCACACACCTGCACCACCTTCCGATGGGTAGTTGAATGAGTGGCTCCTCGGTGGCCATGTGTGGTAGCATCTCGTTTTGAAAACACCCTAAGATGATTGGAGCTCAGTCCATAGGAGGTTGGGTAAAGAACTGGGATGGACAAATCCTCTGTCCCTATGTACTGTCATGAACAGCCACCTCGCAACAGAACACAATGTCAGTGGACATAGTATCAATATGTTTTTATAGAGCATGGTTCAGAGAAATGGAGAGAGAGCTCTCATGTTCCCAATGATTTAACCACGAACCAAATTAACAACAAACCAAGATGCTGCTGGAGCATCCTATTTGCTGGATTGATAGTCCTATCCCATAGCTTATTGGATGTGACAATTTATTAATGGGAAATTAAGAGAAGCGATATAACCGCAAGGGTCAGTAATTAAAGATGTTGTGTAAGCAAAGCACAAGGATTTTCCACAGTCATTCTTAAAACACATAAGCCACATCCATCCTTTTTTCTTTGTGGAAATTTTGGCATGCAAATGTTTGCCCTTTTCATCCCACCTGGCTTTTTGTGAAATTTTGATCTAATAATTCTTACTGCTTGCAGGGATGGAGTACCTCTGCCCATGGGTCAAACTTGGCCCATGGCTGGTTTTTATTTGGCCTCTTTCCAATTTCTGGAACTGGTCCATGATTGCAGTCCCTACCCTCAAGGACTGAAAGAGTGAACTCAGGGGAAGGACGCAGAGCTGAGGGCATGCATTCAAGGATACGGGATGGATCCATGACATGAATCCATGAAATGCACCCTGACCTTCTTTCTGCTATGCTGAGCACCCTCCTCCCGTTTAAATATCCCCATCCAAATTCCTAGCTATTTGGCCCAGAAAAGTTTGTATTCATTTTCAAAGTGGCCTGGGTGGGAAAAGGTTCCCCACCCCTTAATGAAACAATAGGTGTTCAGGTGGATACAGGGCTGCTGCTCCCAGTGCTGCTCTGGGGATGCACCCCCACATCCGCATGCTCCCAGCCCCACCTGGGTCCAGCTCAGACAGACCCAGTGAGTACTCTGTCTGTGGACTGCCTGTGAGGCGCCCCCTCCAACACACCATAGAGTTGCAGGCTAGAGCGTCCACAATACTATGGTGTTGCTCAGGGAAACAGCCAGCTGGAAGGAGAGCAGCAGCATGAGTCCACTTTAGGCCGACACCCCAGGTTGCTCCAGGATGCTGCACCTATTCAACATACATCTGGTGGGCTGCCTTTAGATGGACAGACCACCCAGGAGTGAAGCAGGCTGGCAACCAGGGCAGCTTGTTTGTCTGAACACACCTGATGTGTCAACATTACGTAACAAATAACTATGTTTGCATTGAAATCAGGAATAAAACATGCAATGTATAACTGTTGCAAACATTTCATGTGAAACCATCTTCACACATGAAATAATAATAAGAAAATCTGTCTATATATTCTAGTGACTGAATTTCTCCTCTCATCACATGACTCCATAGTTTGGGAACCCTAAGGAAAAGCCCAGATATGGGGAGGTTGTGATAAAATGACACGAAGTGACCACATAATGGCATGAAGGCCAAAGCAGTGGGGAAATCATGCTGTAAAATGTTAGTACCCTTTGCTACTGCATTTGGCCACTTGCAAGTTCAGGCAGGCGAATGGTAAAAGGCCTACCAAAAATAAGTGCTTTGCTGACTCACTTTACTGTATTCCTTGTGATCAGACATAGGGTGAAAACAAACAAGACAGTAGCCCACGAGTCACCTGCTCGTCAGTCTGGTGGCCGCCAGATGTCTGGTCACTACTGCCTCAGGGCAGGTGACTGGCTGCTACCTGACACACCATCCACAGAAGGTTGGCGACATGGCACAGGCTAAGGCTTGCCCAGCTGGGCTAATCCAGGCTAATGTGTGCCCTCCTGTCTGTTAGATTCCACCCAGGCCTCCCACAAGGCGAAGTCCAAGGATCAGGCCCGGAGAAGTGCACTCACCCAGCCCGCCACATGGCTGATTGGGGGAAGGGGGCTGGAGGAGCATTCTCACTCCAGCCCACTGAAGAGCTGATTGTGGGGGCTGGAGGAGCGCACTCTTCCAGCCTCCCCAATCAGCTGTTTGGTGGCAGCTCCTCCTGGGGGCCCAATCCTGCTCAGGAGTCCAGAAGTCCTGTCCCATATGGATGACTCCTTGGCTGACCCATGGCATGGAGGGATTTGTGACAGCAGCCCCCCTGAGTAGATACCCTGGGGAGAGGTGTGTGTTGCTCATGTGAACTGCCGTCCTCACCAGTCGACAGTGTGGTGGCTGCGGTGGCCCTCCCCAAGGTGGGCAGGGGAGCCGGCTCGCCCACATCTCATTTGTTTTCACCCAAGGTGTTTACATGCTGCTCCTGTTTCAGTAGCTCAGCTAACTGAGCCACAATGATTTACAGTTATGACATCATTAGTTGAAATCCATGTCCTATGATTCCTTAAAAAAGGACAAAACCCCATCTCTTCCCCATTCTCTGAAATCAAAAAGCCCAGGCCCAGCTGGTCTCTAAATAATGTAGTTATACCTGAAATACTAGTTTGTAAACTACATGCTGGCTGAGGTAACTGCCAGGAATCCAGAGTGAAGGTTAAGACAAATCTGAGTGCAAGGAATGCTTTCGGTGACGTAAATCTGTTCCCCTTCCACCCACTTCTCCCATCCGTGAGATCTAAGAAACAACTCAGAGTCTCAATTATCATATTAAAATTAAGTTGGAATCCTCAGGACGACTTATGATGTGGAAATCCCTTGCCATCGGAAGTCTCTTAAGCAAGGTTTTTCTGTTGGAAACATTCCATAGTTGAAATATTCTACTGTTGCTAAAGGTATCCAGGTAGCTGTAGATCCATTGCAAACAGCGCATGTGATGTGGAGTTGCCTGATTTGTAGGTGATTGCCTTACAGCAATTTGAATATTTTAAAAACTGGGCTTCAGTGAGTAAGTTGCCTCTGATTCATCAACTTTCAAAAGAACCAGTGGAAATCCAGTGGTTGGAGCAATGAACTAGAAGTCAGGATTCCTGAGTTCTTGTTCTAACTTAGTTATTCTTGTTTATCATTTCTATAGCACTTTCAATGTTCAAAGTGCTTTACAGTCCTTATCTGGTTCACCATCACAACAACCTCTTTCCGTAGACTGGGTAATTTCAGACATTACGAAAATGTCTTTCACCACAGTGGACCACAGTGGATCCCCTGTGGTGGTGGCGTTTCCGGGAATGTCTGTTTGGTCCCGGCCAGAGGTTCACCACGGTGAACCCCTGGTCAGGATCAAGCTTGACCATGGTTCTTGACCTCCGGCCGGCCGGAGGTCGAGAACCTTGGTTAGAATGGCCACGATCCGGGATGGGGACGGCGATGGCGGCACTGCATGTCTGCTCGCCAGCCCCATCCTGGAATCAGGCCCCAACCATGGGACGGGGTTGGGCGCAGCGGCCTCATTGTCAGCTGCGCCTGCCCGTCTCCCCATGAGCAGGCGGCCGAGGGAGCGTAGGGCTGGCGGCCGCACATCGCACCACGCAGCCCTGTCCCCTCCCCGATCCGCCTCAGGGATCAGGCCGGCACGTCTAAAGGACAGCCAGCCTGATCATGGACCTGGATCCAAGACGGATACTGGTCCAGGATTCAGCGTGGCGGGCCTCCAGGCCCGTCACGTCTGAAATCACCTAATGTAAGACCTGACTGTTCCACTGTGCTTTTCCTGAGCGAGAGGGGGTGGGTGGGGTGGGAGGTATGTTGTTTTTTATATTGTGCTTTAATAGGGTTTAAAATCATATTATTGTGGTTTTAAATTGTTTTAATATGTTGTTAGCTGCCCCGAGATGCTTTTAGCAGAAGTGGGTGGCATACAAGTTTTATTATAAATAAATAAATAAAATAAACCCTGTGAGGTAGGCCATTATTATTCCTATTTTACAGATGGGGAACTGAGGTCGAGAGATAGTAACTTACTCCAGATCACCTAGTGATCACCCATGCCTAAAATGAGATTTGAATTCTGGTCCAAGCCCAACACCTTATCCAGTAGGTGACACTGGTTCTGCTCATGGATACTCTCTTGACATGACAAGTTATACAAAGTATTAACAAAAAGACAGATTCCTCCAGTCTCTCTTGGGTGAGCATGACCAACACAGGATGGGACACACTATGGGTATTTTCAGACGTGACGGGGCTCAATTCGCCCCGCCACGGAAACACCCTAATGATTCCCCGCCGGGGCCAACACGTAACGGCCAACAGACGTGTTTCCCGCTCCTGTCAGGGAATCCGCCCCCCCACGCTCCCTAGGCCGCCCCCCCCCTCTTGGGAGACGGGCGGGCGCCGCGGCCAATGTAGCGGCAGCATCCGCCCACATTGACCACGGCCCTGAATCCCACAGCTAATTCTGGGCCGTGGTCGGGGGCCAGACGTTACGGTCCCCTTGATCACGGGGGGGAATCACATTCAACATGCAAACGGAGATTGTCCAGCCAGGACCTCCGTTTGCGTGTTGAATGTGATTTCCTCCCCCCTCCCCCCGTGATTCACGAGGGTGAACATCTGGGGGGGAATTTCTGTTCCCCCCAACAGACGTTACGGGATCAAGATCACCATGTGGGGATTCACTGTGGTTGAGTGTGATCTCGTAACGTCTGAAAATACCCTATGTTTGACACTGCAGGACTGATCCCCTTGCCTGCTTATCATTATTGTAGATTTCTGATGTGGTGGCAGAGTGCTACAGAACGCACTGCTCTCTCTGCTGACATCTATTTATTCTGGGGCTAGGCATATTTTTATCTTCATCGTGCTGTTATTAATTATTATTATTATAAGCATTTATATAGCACCAGCGATGTGCCTGGTGCTTTACAGACAACAAGATAGACACGGCCCCTGCCCGAGAGCTCACAATGTTTAGATGAGATGCTGTTTATGATCTCTGAGCAGTTGTGGAAATAGCTTCCTTGTACTTCTTTGTGTGTGGGGCACTGGAGGAGGAAGTTTTCCAGCCTCCGTCTTGCCTCTTTCATGTGGGATGTACAACTGGCTCTATCTAGGTTTATGTTATCCTTTGTACATTAGCCCAGTGAGAGAAGTAATCTACTAGGGATGTTTACAGTAATTCTCTTTTGTTTTTGTTATTACTTTTGTTTTCATTATTAAAATGTCACCTGTTTTTGTTATATTTAGTTAGTCTTTGTTTCGTTTTTATTTTCACTTTTGTTTTTTATTTCCATTGGTTTAAATGGAAAACACATTTTTGGTTGTACCTTTTTTTTATTCATCTGCTTTGGATTAAACATGTCAGGATTGTACCCCCAATGGAGGGCATTGTGTGACATATTTTGGAAAGATTAGATAAAGGGATCAGATTTTATAAGCAGTTGATNCCCCCCCCCCCACACACACACACACTCACACACCTGCACCACCTTCCGATGGGTAGTTGAATGAGTGGCTCCTCGGTGGCCATGTGTGGTAGCATCTCGTTTTGAAAACACCCTAAGATGATTGGAGCTCAGTCCATAGGAGGTTGGGTAAAGAACTGGGATGGACAAATCCTCTGTCCCTATGTACTGTCATGAACAGCCACCTCGCAACAGAACACAATGTCAGTGGACATAGTATCAATATGTTTTTATAGAGCATGGTTCAGAGAAATGGAGAGAGAGCTCTCATGTTCCCAATGATTTAACCACGAACCAAATTAACAACAAACCAAGATGCTGCTGGAGCATCCTATTTGCTGGATTGATAGTCCTATCCCATAGCTTATGGGATGTGACAATTTATTAATGGGAAATTAAGAGAAGCGATATAACCGCAAGGGTCAGTAATTAAAGATGTTGTGTAAGCAAAGCACAAGGATTTTCCACAGTCATTCTTAAAACACATAAGCCACATCCATCCTTTTTTCTTTGTGGAAATTTTGGCATGCAAATGTTTGCCCTTTTCATCCCACCTGGCTTTTTGTGAAATTTTGATCTAATAATTCTTACTGCTTGCAGGGATGGAGTACCTCTGCCCATGGGTCAAACTTGGCCCATGGCTGGTTTTTATTTGGCCTCTTTCCAATTTCTGGAACTGGTCCATGATTGCAGTCCCTACCCTCAAGGACTGAAAGAGTGAACTCAGGGGAAGGACGCAGAGCTGAGGGCATGCATTCAAGGATACGGGATGGATCCATGACATGAATCCATGAAATGCACCCTGCCCTTCTTTCTGCTATGCTGAGCACCCTCCTCCCGTTTAAATATCCCCATCCAAATTCCTAGCTATTTGGCCCAGAAAAGTTTGTATTCATTTTCAAAGTGGCCTGGGTGGGAAAAGGTTCCCCACCCCTTAATGAAACAATAGGTGTTCAGGTGGATACAGGGCTGCTGCTCCCAGTGCTGCTCTGGGGATGCACCCCCACATCCGCATGCTCCCAGCCCCACCTGGGTCCAGCTCAGACAGACCCAGTGAGTACTCTGTCTGTGGACTGCCTGTGAGGCGCCCCCTCCAACACACCATAGAGTTGCAGGCTAGAGCGTCCACAATACTATGGTGTTGCTCAGGGAAACAGCCAGCTGGAAGGAGAGCAGCAGCATGAGTCCACTTTAGGCCGACACCCCAGGTTGCTCCAGGATGCTGCCCCTATTCAACATACATCTGGTGGGCTGCCTTTAGATGGACAGACCACCCAGGAGTGAAGCAGGCTGGCAACCAGGGCAGCTTGTTTGTCTGAACACACCTGATGTGTCAACATTACGTAACAAATAACTATGTTTGCATTGAAATCAGGAATAAAACATGCAATGTATAACTGTTGCAAACATTTCATGTGAAACCATCTTCACACATGAAATAATAATAAGAAAATCTGTCTATATATTCTAGTGACTGAATTTCTCCTCTCATCACATGACTCCATAGTTTGGGAACCCTAAGGAAAAGCCCAGATATGGGGAGGTTGTGATAAAATGACACGAAGTGACCACATAATGGCATGAAGGCCAAAGCAGTGGGGAAATCATGCTGTAAAATGTTAGTACCCTTTGCTACTGCATTTGGCCACTTGCAAGTTCAGGCAGGCGAATGGGAAAAGGCCTACCAAAAATAAGTGCTTTGCTGACTCACTTTACTGTATTCCTTGTGATCAGACATAGGGTGAAAACAAACAAGACAGTAGCCCACGAGTCACCTGCTCGTCAGTCTGGTGGCCGCCAGATGTCTGGTCACTACTGCCTCAGGGCAGGTGACTGGCTGCTACCTGACACACCATCCACAGAAGGTTGGCGACATGGCACAGGCTAAGGCTTGCCCAGCTGGGCTAATCCAGGCTAATGTGTGCCCTCCTGTCTGTTAGATTCCACCCAGGCCTCCCACAAGGCGAAGTCCAAGGATCAGGCCCGGAGAAGTGCACTCACCCAGCCCGCCACATGGCTGATTGGGGGAAGGGGGCTGGAGGAGCATTCTCACTCCAGCCCACTGAAGAGCTGATTGTGGGGGCTGGAGGAGCGCACTCTTCCAGCCTCCCCAATCAGCTGTTTGGTGGCAGCTCCTCCTGGGGGCCCAATCCTGCTCAGGAGTCCAGAAGTCCTGTCCCATATGGATGACTCCTTGGCTGACCCATGGCATGGAGGGATTTGTGACAGCAGCCCCCCTGAGTAGATACCCTGGGGAGAGGTGTGTGTTGCTCATGTGAACTGCCGTCCTCACCAGTCGACAGTGTGGTGGCTGCGGTGGCCCTCCCCAAGGTGGGCAGGGGAGCCGGCTCGCCCACATCTCATTTGTTTTCACCCAAGGTGTTTACATGCTGCTCCTGTTTCAGTAGCTCAGCTAACTGAGCCACAATGATTTACAGTTATGACATCATTAGTTGAAATCCATGTCCTATGATTCCTTAAAAAAGGACAAAACCCCATCTCTTCCCCATTCTCTGAAATCAAAAAGCCCAGGCCCAGCTGGTCTCTAAATAATGTAGTTATACCTGAAATACTAGTTTGTAAACTACATGCTGGCTGAGGTAACTGCCAGGAATCCAGAGTGAAGGTTAAGACAAATCTGAGTGCAAGGAATGCTTTCGGTGACGTAAATCTGTTCCCCTTCCACCCACTTCTCCCATCCGTGAGATCTAAGAAACAACTCAGAGTCTCAATTATCATATTAAAATTAAGTTGGAATCCTCAGGACGACTTATGATGTGGAAATCCCTTGCCATCGGAAGTCTCTTAAGCAAGGTTTTTCTGTTGGAAACATTCCATAGTTGAAATATTCTACTGTTGCTAAAGGTATCCAGGTAGCTGTAGATCCATTGCAAACAGCGCATGTGATGTGGAGTTGCCTGATTTGTAGGTGATTGCCTTACAGCAATTTGAATATTTTAAAAACTGGGCTTCAGTGAGTAAGTTGCCTCTGATTCATCAACTTTCAAAAGAACCAGTGGAAATCCAGTGGTTGGAGCAATGAACTAGAAGTCAGGATTCCTGAGTTCTTGTTCTAACTTAGTTATTCTTGTTTATCATTTCTATAGCACTTTCAATGTTCAAAGTGCTTTACAGTCCTTATCTGGTTCACCATCACAACAACCTCTTTCCGTAGACTGGGTAATTTCAGACATTACGAAAATGTCTTTCACCACAGTGGACCACAGTGGATCCCCTGTGGTGGTGGCGTTTCCGGGAATGTCTGTTTGGTCCCGGCCAGAGGTTCACCACGGTGAACCCCTGGTCAGGATCAAGCTTGACCATGGTTCTTGACCTCCGGCCGGCCGGAGGTCGAGAACCTTGGTTAGAATGGCCACGATCCGGGATGGGGACGGCGATGGCGGCACTGCATGTCTGCTCGCCAGCCCCATCCTGGAATCAGGCCCCAACCATGGGACGGGGTTGGGCGCAGCGGCCTCATTGTCAGCTGCGCCTGCCCGTCTCCCCATGAGCAGGCGGCCGAGGGAGCGTAGGGCTGGCGGCCGCACATCGCACCACGCAGCCCTGTCCCCTCCCCGATCCGCCTCAGGGATCAGGCCGGCACGTCTAAAGGACAGCCAGCCTGATCATGGACCTGGATCCAAGACGGATACTGGTCCAGGATTCAGCGTGGCGGGCCTCCAGGCCCGTCACGTCTGAAATCACCTAATGTAAGACCTGACTGTTCCACTGTGCTTTTCCTGAGCGAGAGGGGGTGGGTGGGGTGGGAGGTATGTTGTTTTTTATATTGTGCTTTAATAGGGTTTAAAATCATATTATTGTGGTTTTAAATTGTTTTAATATGTTGTTAGCTGCCCCGAGATGCTTTTAGCAGAAGTGGGTGGCATACAAGTTTTATTATAAATAAATAAATAAAATAAACCCTGTGAGGTAGGCCATTATTATTCCTATTTTACAGATGGGGAACTGAGGTCGAGAGATAGTAACTTACTCCAGATCACCTAGTGATCACCCATGCCTAAAATGAGATTTGAATTCTGGTCCAAGCCCAACACCTTATCCAGTAGGTGACACTGGTTCTGCTCATGGATACTCTCTTGACATGACAAGTTATACAAAGTATTAACAAAAAGACAGATTCCTCCAGTCTCTCTTGGGTGAGCATGACCAACACAGGATGGGACACACTATGGGTATTTTCAGACGTGACGGGGCTCAATTCGCCCCGCCACGGAAACACCCTAATGATTCCCCGCCGGGGCCAACACGTAACGGCCAACAGACGTGTTTCCCGCTCCTGTCAGGGAATCCGCCCCCCCACGCTCCCTAGGCCGCCCCCCCCCTCTTGGGAGACGGGCGGGCGCCGCGGCCAATGTAGCGGCAGCATCCGCCCACATTGACCACGGCCCTGAATCCCACAGCTAATTCTGGGCCGTGGTCGGGGGCCAGACGTTACGGTCCCCTTGATCACGGGGGGGAATCACATTCAACATGCAAACGGAGATTGTCCAGCCAGGACCTCCGTTTGCGTGTTGAATGTGATTTCCTCCCCCCTCCCCCCGTGATTCACGAGGGTGAACATCTGGGGGGGAATTTCTGTTCCCCCCAACAGACGTTACGGGATCAAGATCACCATGTGGGGATTCACTGTGGTTGAGTGTGATCTCGTAACGTCTGAAAATACCCTATGTTTGACACTGCAGGACTGATCCCCTTGCCTGCTTATCATTATTGTAGATTTCTGATGTGGTGGCAGAGTGCTACAGAACGCACTGCTCTCTCTGCTGACATCTATTTATTCTGGGGCTAGGCATATTTTTATCTTCATCGTGCTGTTATTAATTATTATTATTATAAGCATTTATATAGCACCAGCGATGTGCCTGGTGCTTTACAGACAACAAGATAGACACGGCCCCTGCCCGAGAGCTCACAATGTTTAGATGAGATGCTGTTTATGATCTCTGAGCAGTTGTGGAAATAGCTTCCTTGTACTTCTTTGTGTGTGGGGCACTGGAGGAGGAAGTTTTCCAGCCTCCGTCTTGCCTCTTTCATGTGGGATGTACAACTGGCTCTATCTAGGTTTATGTTATCCTTTGTACATTAGCCCAGTGAGAGAAGTAATCTACTAGGGATGTTTACAGTAATTCTCTTTTGTTTTTGTTACTATAATAACAAAAATGGAATGCACGCCCCAAGTGTAGCAGGTTCACTAGGGGGATAGTGGGACCCAGTATATTGTTTGGAGACCTTTCTTTCATTTCTGGGATGCTAGTGTAAAGTATCATCCAAAGCTCCACCACTAGTTTTCTAGATGCAGTCGGTGTGGAGTTCCTTTAGGCTATAAACTAGGAGAAGGTTTCCCTGAAGAGGATGCAAATCACATGCCCTTTATGCTGAAAAGGAAATGCTGATGGTCTTCCTGCTCTCCTTTGTGTCCAACCCAGAGAAAGTTACGTTGCAATTTATATGCAGCTGCATGGGTTGGGAAGGGCAATTACTGTCATCTGTTGTAAATCAGGAGACAGCTCCAAACCCCAAAGCATCAAAGCCTAACAAGGAGATTCCATTGGAGCGGTGTTTCTCAAACTTCTTTAAACCTCATCCCCTCCCCCACTTCCTCTTGTCTGTGATAGTTGAGGACCCACCTCTCCTGCACCACACACACCTTGCTCACTGTCTCCCTTCCCACCCTTCTGGTTTTTCCCCTTTCTTTCCCTCATGTTCTCTGACTCTCTCTTCCCCTTGCTCCCCATCATTTTGGAAATACCCCCTAGCTCAGAGTGCAGCTAGGTGTTTACTAGCTGGGATCCTTGCCATGTTCCCCCAGAATACCCCCCACCCCATTTGAGAACCACTGTACTAGAGCAAGTATTGCCTTGTGAGGACATTCAGTGGGTAACAGATGATTGAATGGGTGTTTTCAGACACACGTGGGGCTGCCCACCCCCGGAGCTGTTCCAGGGGTGCACCCCTGCATCAACCCACTCCCAACCCCACCTGGGTCCGGATCAGCTGGACCCATGGCTGGAAGCGGAGAAGCAGCACAGGTCTATTTAGCACAGACTGCTGCTCTGTTTCAGGCCAGTGCCCCGGGTTTGGCCGGCGGCACTCCAGAACGTTCCAGAGCATCGCCGGTGGAGCTGCGCCAGAGCAGGCAAAGTCTGCGCCGTGCCTGCTCATCACTTGCACATCTGGTGGGATGGGGTGCCTTAAGATGGACAGGCCACCCAGGGATGAAGCAGCCTGTCTGATCAACACTGGGTTCTGGAAGGACAGAGTGCAGCTATAAAGTGCGGCATATTTCCCCAAAGGCCATTCCCCCAATCACTTATCTTCAAAGTGTTCATAACAAAAACTGACTGAATGAATGAAACTTAACTGCCTTGAAGTTTGTTTTTGTTTTTGCAGGCTTGAACATCAGATCAGGTTTGCCCAAAGGTTCAACAAGGACATTGACTCTTTCCAGCAAAATAGGGCACAGTTGTAATAAACACACTGGTGATAACACACTTAATCTCCATCCAGGGGTTTGTAACTTTTGTTACAAACAACTTTTGCACAAGCAACAAGTGTCACTGTTGCCTTAATTCTGGTAGGTAGGGTCAGTGACTCCAAGCTGACTAGGGCTGGGCACCTGCAGTCCCATTTTATAGAGAGGGAACCGAGGCTGAGGGAGAGTGATTTGCCCAATGTTACCCAGTGAATCCAGGATTTGAATTCAGGATGCTTGTATACAAGTACAGCATGCTATCTGTTGGTCACAGCCACACTTGTGGTTACCAGTCATCCAGGTTTGACCCAGTGTCTCTGGGTTCTGAGGCATAATCTCTAGGATTCAGGGGAAGCCTCTATTTCTAGTTAGCTAAGGTGTCACTAGAATTTTTTTTCAGAAAGGCAGGGCCATGTCAGAAAGGGGCAGGGCAAAGAGATCTGCATATCCCCTGTCTGATGTGGCATGTGGCCACACCCCCTGAGGTATCATAATGCTCTAAAGGGGTGTGGTCTTTTACTACTACTCCTTTTCAGGTCAACAACTGTTATCCCCATTTTATAGACAGGGAACTTGAGGCACAGACTGGTAAGGGTCTATAGGTTTCAAAAGTATCCACTACCACCCTAGAGTGCCTCTGAAGGGGTTTTCTGTTTAACTTGAGCCATCTGAGGTCCAATTTTCCAAAAGAGCTGAGCACCTTAAGTCAGCAGGAACTGAAGGTGTTCAGCAAGTACAGTGGGTGTTGAAAACTGAGCCCATGATGATGTTCATCCAAAACTGGAGACATTCAAGATTATTAGACAGCTTTGAAAATTGTGGGCCTCCATGACTTGTTCAGAATCAATATTCTCCTGACTGCCAGCCTCCTGCCAAGAATGATATTGAAATAAAAAAACAATTGAGAAGTTAAGAATAAATAATCTTTCCTGGTGAAAAAACAAAATCCTCAGACCACATACTATGTTAAATGCATATTACAGTGTATGAAGTTGTCAACTCATGGGGGAGCACAGGGGGGCCTGTGCCCCCCCATTTTTGGAAGCCCTATAGAACCTCTGCCCAGCCCCCAATCCTGTGCCCCCCCCCCCCATCAACAGTTACCAGTTTCCTATGCCACATGCCATAGCAGCGTCTGTGCTACACACATGAACAGACATATACTTATGTAACAAGGTGGTTACTTTGATGTACCTGCCTTACACCACCATTCTGAACTATTGTTTTTGTGTTTCAAGCAATAAAGTGGTATATTCTTACCCTACACTAACTGTTCTTGTACTCCAAAAGGGGTCCCTGTACAAAATCCCCTATGGCAGAAAAGCTTGCTACAGGCATAGTGACTCCTGTTCAGACCTGGTGTGGTGTGTATGTGTGTGGCACTGCAACTTCATACTCAGTATTTTATTGTATATCAAAATATACATAAAACATGTCAAAATCCCAGAAAAAAAAACAGCACCCCACAAACTCACCCACCATATAAAAACATCTTACATTGCCTCCAGAAAATGTTCAGACTTGGTGTAGGGCTAGATGTCAGACTGAGCCCTGGAGGGATGGCAAGATACTGGTCAGCACAGTTCTCAGCCAGTGGCAATGGGCAGCCGGCTCAGATAAGCTGACTCTCTCAAGCCCAGGAATGTGTAAGCAGCTGAACGTGTAATAGCCAAGGGGGCTGGGTGAATGTCCTTGGAGGGAGGGCAATGTGGCTCCATCCTCCCAGCCACTCTGTCTAGTTAACCTTGCGGGGTAGCAGTATACTTCCCCGTAGGACAGACACGGGGATGGAAAGATTGATGAATGGAACGGAATGGAACTGGATGTTTGTAATCGACGGACTGATGGGTTTTGGTCAACAAGTAACTTCATCAAGAATATGATGAGCCGAGCAGCCTTGGATGCATCCATCTTTTCCTTTCATTTTGTAGTAAAACTGGTTTGAGCTGGAATAGTTTGGGATGTACGGAATGTGATGATCATGAAATAACCTGTGTATAAAAACCCTGGGTCTAAGACTCCTCCTCTGATCTCTCTCTAGTGCGGGGAGCTACTTTGGCCTGTGAGGACAGAGTCCCTGACTGGTACATTCATCAATACATTCATTCCTTGGCACGGACTCCTGCTTCCGGCTCTATGTCTATTTCCCTGTAGGGTGGGCTCTGGCTCAAGGCACCACCAACATTTGGGCTCTGGTGGATCTCCAGAGGAAGGGTGTTCCATAGGTGTGGAGAAGCCACTGAGAACATCTCTCTGCATGTCCTTGCCCCATGGACTTGATATGCTGATAAAACTTGTCAGGAGGCACGCGCAGCTGACTGCAGGGAGGAGACAGTCTCCCCGATAAATGCATCTTTCAGATTATGTGAATGCAGCCTAAATCCCAGAGTCCCTAACCTGCTTGAAATCAATTGGCACAACACGTGCTTCTGGGATTTCCTCTGCAAGGAGCTGGCAGTCAGAGCTGGCTACTAATTTTGAATGCCCCTGTTTTGGGGGTTCACATCATGAATTCAACTTTTAGAGGTGCTGAGTGGTAATAATTCCTGTTGGCTTCATTTAAAATGGTGAGTGCTCAAGTAGGGATAAGACTTGTGGTTTTGGTTTAAACCAAACCTGCCCCCCCTCCCCCAAGACATTTTCAGTTTAAACTGAACCACCCATAAATAGGCCTGCCAGTTAGGGGTTTTTCTGGTTTTGTATTTTTCCCATTGAAGTCAATGGGAAGGGAAACCAAACCAAACTGCCCATGCCACTGCCACCTCACCCGCAGGGCCCTATTTCCTCCTCCATCCCCACCCTCCCGGAGCCCTGGGCTGTACTTACCAGCCTTACAGAGCTTGATTGAAGCTCTGTTGACCACTGCTGCTGTGGGGGTGCCTGTCAACAAGTCCGCTTGCCCCAGCAGGCTGCTGAGCTTTCTGCTCCGCAGCATCCATGTGCAAAATGGCCACTGCTCTTAACCAAAATGGTGGTGACCAAAATGACATCACTGCCATTTTGGTTAAGGGTGGTGGCCATTTTGCAATGTGCAAAACAGCTCCAGTGGCAACTTTGCACATGTGTGCTGTGAACCAGGGAGCTCAGCAGTACTTTGTGGCAAGGGGACCTGCTGGCAGTGACGGTCGAGTGCAGCTTCAATCAAGCTCTGTGAGGCCGGGAAGGACATCCCAGACCCCTAGGTGTGGGGAAGGAGAAAAAGCATGGCCCTGGGATTGGGGGGGGGGGAGGGAGGGAGGAAAGAGGGGGTTTTGTTGTTGTTTAAAGGTTTTCGCTGGATTTAAATCTGAAACATAAGAACCCAAACCTTTAATTAAATCTGGAAAAACCTTTAAACGGAAGGAACTAAACCTGTAAACTTGGCCAGTGCCCCTAAGGCTCAGTGATGATGAAAACCAAGATGGAAAAACAAGTTCCTGAGCAATTTTGATCAGTAAAACAACATAACACAGGTCTACTGGCTAATTCCATTCTGCTACCTCCATCCATGACAGATGCTTATCTTTTTTACAACCTTTTTACAAACTTCCTATGAAGAGAAGGGTCATAACCAGGTCCCTGTGTATTATGTATTTCCATCATAACCTGCCTTGAAAATTTGTTATATTGCTCAACTATTCATACAGTTAGAAAATTCTTCCTGATCCCTACATCCTTTCTCCTTTCATTTAAGCTTATTACTTCTCGTCCTATTCTTGGTGACCATGGATAGCAGTTGGTTACCAATTTGTATATAGCAGCCTTGACATATTTGATAACTTATGTTCCTCTTTAACCTTCTATTCTCTAGGCTAATCATGCCCAGTTCCTTCAACCTTTCCTCATTGGGTTTGCATTCCATACACTTTTTCACCTTCTCTGCCCTCCTCTGAACCCTCTTCAGTTTGTCAACTTATTTCCAAAACTAAGAATATAAGTAGTGCCGTACTGGGTCAAACCAATGCTCCATCGAGCCCAGCAGTACTCCATAGCACTGTCTGACTGTGACCATTCTTGGTCCATTGGAAGTAGTATCCAACAGGTCACTATGCGGCAATCCATTCCCTGTTGTTCACTCCCAGCTCCCAACAGTAAGAACTTACATTCCCCAAACCTACCTTGCTGCTAATGGACCTATCCTCCAGAAACTTGTTCAATCCTTTTTTAAGCCCAGCTATACTACTCGCCTTGACCACATCTTCAGGCAACAAATTCCACAACTTAATTGTGTCTTGAGTGAAAAAATACTTCTATTGGTTTTAAATCTGCTACCTGCTAGTTTCATGGCATGCCCTCTAGTTCTAGTACTATTTGAGAGGGTAAATAACCATTTCCACACCACTCATGATTTTATAAACTTCTATCATATCCCCTCTCAGTTGTCTCCCCTCTCACTCTATCCAGCCTCTCTTCATAGGGGAGCTGTTCCATACCCCTTAGCATTTTTGTTGCCTTTCCCTGTAATTTTTCTATTTCTACTATATCTTTTTTGAGATGATGGGGCAACCAGAACTGCACACAATATCAAGGTGCTGTTGTACCATAGATTTATATAGTGGCATTAGGATATTTTCAGTTTTATTCTTTATTCCCTTATGAATAATTCCTAACATTCTTTTTGCTTTTTTGACAGCCACTGCACACTGAGCTGAGGATTTCAATGTATTGCCCGCAATGACTCCAAGGTCCTCTTTCTGAGTGGTAACTCCTGATTTATAACCCAACATTTTGTACATAAAGTTTGGATCCCCCATGTGTATCACTTTGCACTTGTCTATATTAAATTTCATCTGCTATTTAGATGCCCAGTCACCCAGTCTTGCAAGATCCTCCTGCAATTCTTCACATTCCGCTTGTATTTTAACTACCTTGAATAACTTTGTCATCTACAAATTTGATCACCTCACTCCCCTTTCTAGATCATTATTGAATATATTAAAGACCAGTCCCAGTACAGATCCCTGGGGCACTCCACTATTTACTTCTCTCCATTGTGAAAACTGACCATTTGAAAATCCTCTTTGCTTCCTATCCTTTAACCAATTACCAATCCACAATAGAACACTGCCTCCTCCCCCATGACTTTTTAACTTCCTCAAGCGTCTCTCATGAGATAACTTATCAAATGCTTTCTGAAAATCCAGATACACTATATTGACAAGCCCCCCCCTTTTCCACATGCTTACTTACACCCCTAAAAAATTCCAATAAATTAAGTGACACATGACTTCCCTTTGCTAAATCCATGTTAACTCCTCCCCATCAAGCCATTATCATCATTATGCCCAATAATTCTGTTCTCAATTGTTTTAACTTTTTTTGCCCAGCACAGAGATCAGGTTCACTGGTCTGTAGTTTCCAGGATCACCTCTGGAGCCCTTTAAAAATATTGACATTACATTCGCTACCCTCCAGTTCTCAGGTACAATGGCAGATTTTAGCGCTAGGTTACAAAGTACCAGAAGTTAGTCTGCAATTTCATATTTGAGTTCCTTCAGAACTGTGGGGTGAATACAATCTGGTGCGGTCCTGGTGATTTGTTACTATTTAGTTTGTCAGTTTGCTCTAGAACCTCTTCCAGAGTCATGACAGCTCTTCTAATTCATCACCTACGAAGAACGGTTCTAGCATGGGTAACATCTTCTGCAGTGAGGATCAAAGCAAAGAATTCATTCAGCTTTTCTGCAATGGACTTATCCTCCCTGAGCATCCCTTTTACCCCTGGTCATCTAATGGCCCAACTGACTCTAGCAGACCTCTTGCTTCTGATGTACTTAAAGTTTTTGTTATTAGTTTTTGCCTCTTTAGCAAGTCTCTCTTCAAATTCTCTCTTGGCCTGTACTGCCTGATTAACATTTTACATCTAATTTGCCAGTTCTTATTCTCTTTCCTATTTTCCCCAGAAGCCCTTTTGGCTTCAATAGCTTCCTTCACCTCACCATTTAACCAAAACAGATAGACATTTGGTCCTCTTCCTACCTTTTTTAACCTGTGGAATATATTTAATCTGGGCTCCCAAGATGGTGTTTTAAAATAGTTTCCATGCCTCTTCCAGACATTTAATCCTCACCACTGCTCTTTGTAGTTTCCTCCTAACTAGTTTATTCATTTTAGCATAGTCTCTCTTTTTCAAGTTAAATGTTACTGTAGTAGTTTTATTTACCATTCTTCCCCTAGTAATTATGTCAAATTTGATTATATTATGATCACTATTACCAAGCAACTCCACCACCATTACCCTTTGCAGCAGGTCCTGGTGCTCCACTTAGGACTAGATCCAAAGTGCTCCTCCTCCCATTGGTTCCAGGACCAACTGCTCCAAGCAACAGTCATCTATGGCATATAGAAACTTTACCACCATATCCTACCCGGACATTCACCCAGTCAATGTTAGGATAATTAAAATCACCCATTATGATGATGTTTCTGACTTTAGTAGCCTGTCTAATCTCTGCTAGCATTTCGAGACAGCGTTGGTGGCCTTGGTCGACGATCTCCACCAGGAGATGGATGAGAATGTTCGACATTTCTCATCCTGCTAGATCTCTCGGGCACTTTTGACACCGTGGACCATGGGCTGCTGTTGAGACAGCTGCGTGACCTGGGGGGTCTGGATAGGACTGTTCTTGAATGGTTCCGCTCATTCCTCTTGGGGAGAAGCCAGCGGGTGGTGTTGGGAGCTGAAACATCTTGCTCCTGCGCTTTATCCTGCAGCGTTCTGCAGGGTTCTATTCTGTCTCCATTGTTATTTAATGTATGTATGCAGCCCTTGGGGGAGGTCGTGAGAGGGTTCGGGGAGCGATGTCACCAATATGCTGATGATACTCAGCTGTACCTCTCATTTTCAGCTGACCCAGGTCCTGCTGTCTCGTTGCTATCCCAGTGTTTGGAGGCCGTGGCAGAGCAGGCTGAAGCTCAACCCCAATAAGACAGAGGTGATGTTGGTGGGGAGAGTGAGGGAGGTGTCGGCCCCCCTGATTGGGGGGGTTCACCCTCCCATAGCTCAGCAGGTTCAGAGTCTGGGGGTGATTCTGGATGCAGATCTCCGCCTGGAGTGACAGGTGGAGGTAGTGGCGAAAGCCGCTTTCCGCCAGTTATATCTGGTGCGGAGGCTGCGTCCGTACGTATCCGGCTCAGACTTGGCCTCCCTCATCCATGCCTTCGTCACCTTGAGGCTGGACTACTGAAATGCGCTCTACGTGGGGCTCCCCTTGTTCCTGATTCGGAGGCTGCAGCTGGTGCAGAATGCGGCGGCCCACCTCCTGTTGGGGACGGGCTGTCGGGAGCACATAACACCTGTGCTCCGTACTGGCTGCCAATAGCGAGCCGAGCCAGGTTCAAGGTATTGGTGTTAATCTATAAGGCCCTTCACGCTCTGGGCCCCTCATACCTCAGGGACTGCCTCGCCCTCCATGCCCCAGAGTGGCTCCTTTGGTCTGCTGGGGGTGCCTTCTTGGAGGTCCTCCATGTTAAGCGGGGGGGCCACAATGGAGAGGGCATTCTCGGTGGCCGGGCCGCGCCTTTGGAATTCCCTCCCCGAGGAAGCTCATCTGGCCCCAAGCCTTTTAACATTCCGGCGAATCTGCAAAACCTGGCTGTTTGCCCAGGCCTTTGGGGAGGGGGAGGGGTTATCTCCCACCACCCTTGCGTATTGTATTTTTACCCTAGCCGTGTTTTAGTGTGCGATTTTATGATTGTTTTAATATATTTTGATAATTGTATTTTATGTTTTGGTATTGTTAGCCGCCCTGAGCTGTTCTCAGGAGGGCATATATTAACATAATAAAATAAATAATTATTCAGTTTTACCATCCTGGTCAGGGGGATGATAGTATAGCCCCACTGCTATACACTTCCCAGTTACGTATGGAATTTCTATTCCAGATTACAGCTTCCTTCCTGTAAAATTTTAATCCTGCTTGACTCAGTGCTGTCTTTAACATATAACACCGCCCCACTTGCTTGATCTAGTCTGTCATTTCAGTATATTTTGTACTCTGGAGTTATCTCTAGGATCACATTAACACCTGTAGTGGTGTGCAGATTTTGGCTCCCTCAAGCCAAAATCTGCACGTAGTTTGGCCAGTGTGAAAGCCCCTCCCCTGCGTGGCTTTGCCGGAGATCACCTGTAAGAGCACAGAGCAGGGAAATCCAGTTCTGTACTCTCTCGGGTGATCTCCGGCAAAGCCGCACAGGCACACCGGCTGAACTCTGCACAGCTTTTGGCTCTCGCAGTTTCTCCTGGAGCCAAAATCTGCACAAGGCCGGACGCCGCTGCAAGTGTGAACGTTGTCGAACGTTGTCCAAGTCTTCATTTAGTGCAATACACTCTATATGCAAATGCTAGAAGTCCAAAAAGTAAGATGGGAGAATTAGACACTTAAATATATTCCTTTTATTCTTAGGGCACATTCACACCTTCAGGGAAAATCTGCATTCTTCCTTTCTATGCATGATTTAAGAGCATTGGAATCTATCATTCTGCATGTTTCAGCCCTAAACTGGTTATCAAAAATGCAGATGTCAAGGCACCAAAATCCTACCTTTACAAGTTTGTGTGTTGTAAAATCCAGAAGTTCTCGGTGTCTTAAAGATTGCACAAAGGTGCATATTTAAAATATGCATACTGTGAGCGGTAAGAATTAAAATGTGCTTTAGAAAGTGTGTATTGAGCATTTGGCCAGTCTGGACAATAGAGATGGGCATAGACAGGAAACAGGAAGTGACTCGTCTTGCTTTCCATCTCTATGGCTATAATCTAGGAAGAGGAGAAGATGGTGGAGGACAAATCGTGAGTGTGCTCACCACACTCAAGCGACGCTGGAATGCGTTGCTTCCTAGAACTATGGAAAGAAGAAAAAGCTCAGGAGGAACGGCTTACCAGGGACAACAAGAAAGAAGCCAGAGATTGCCCTTCTGAGTTCACAGCAAAGAGGGTCATGGGTTGAGGGGAGGTGCTGAATGACATGCTTGTGGGAATGAACTTCTGGAAAACATGCAGGATTGAAAAGCTATGAATGACTGACAATCACATTAACTAACATGCGTGGCAAACACATATGTGAATAAAAGTTCAGCATCTGAAAGGAGAGGGGAAAGGTTTTTTTTTCATATTCACATACTTGCTATATTAAAAATGCACATTTTTGGAATCCTATGTGTCTGTTCTGCAGTAATTTCCGACAGCAGTCTCTCAACTTCTTTCCTATTCTGTATATAAGATACACTAATTTCCCTTAAATTAACAGCATCCTTTGAAGATGCCTCGCTCCAAACCATGTGCTCCTCCAGCACCTATTGGCTTCCCCCCAGATTCTAGCTTAAAAACTGCTCTAAGTCCGGTTACATTTTTAGCACCAGCAGCCAGGTTCTGTGGTGATGAAGATTGATGACAATTCAGATCTGCCCACTTCATCAATGAGCCCAAATTTTATTTTGTTTCCTTGTCACAGAATTCATTCCTGATTGGCTGTACACATTATTGGTTGCTGTGATACAGGTCATATCATCATGTACCAAAAGCTTCACCGATACAGAAGCATTTTAGATGGAAATGGAAACTTCTGTCAACTGAAGGTAGGAAAAACAAAAAAAATACAAAACAAAATATCATCTCAGCTGCATAGCAAATATGATTCAAGAGTTCAACACTATATTCGATCACTACTGTAAATATACCTCACCATAAATAAATGTAAATTCATTGTACAAAAAACCCCAAAACAATTCTTCATACAAATATGGTACATTTGACAGAATTTTGCAAGGATTAATTTTTTAAAAAACTTTTAAAAACAAAGCCTTGATCTTGTTCTTGAACACACATATCAGCGGAACCAGAATAGCATGTTGGGGAAAGGGTTAATGTTATGTTTGATGCTCGTAACAAGTGCTTCTGGATAAAAGAACATTGCTGATGTTTGAAACAGTTCATCCTTCCTTTTTACAGGGGTTACTGTCAACCAAGTGATGGCAGAATTTATGAGCAATCATGGACCAAGGTCATTCATCATTCTCAGTTACTAGGCCTGGAAGTTGTCAGCATTGTGATTGCATTTCATCGAGCCTAAGGTCAGAAGAGATCATTATGATCAACAAATCTGACATCACAACGAACACACAGGCAATAAGAATTTGACCCATTAATTCCTGCATCAACCCTGTGGTTGAAGTACTAGAGTACATCGGTTAGTAGACATCCCATCTTGGATTAGAGGCTTCAAGAGATGGAGAAACTACACCCTTTGTAATCATTTTCCAGTGGTTAACTGCCATTGCTGTTAAATACGTGCCTCTTATTTTCATTAAGCACTATAAAATTAAAAACTGTTTTTATTAGGTGAATTTAGATTAGAGCTGAAACAAATATATGATGCAAGTATATTATCTGATGAATTCACCTGCTTTGATCTAGATACAACATAGTGGATATTTGTCCTGCATTCAGAGATCCATTTCAGATCGTTTTGGTTCTGTTGATAGATTATTAGTTTTTCATTTTGGTCTGGTTAGTTGGTTACTTTGTTTCAGTTACTGAGCATGTGCAATAGCGCTGAAACAAAGTAACAAAAATACCAAATAACCAAGTAACTGAACCAAATAACTGAAATGAACTGAAGGATGGCTACATG
This sequence comes from Sphenodon punctatus, assembly GCA_003113815.1. NCBI lineage: Eukaryota > Metazoa > Chordata > Lepidosauria > Sphenodontia > Sphenodontidae > Sphenodon > Sphenodon punctatus. The sequence continues at coordinate 6,309,468 of QEPC01006817.1, forward strand.
AACATCATTTTTTGATATGGAGCTTATTCAGAGGTCTGTCCAAAAACAGTATGCAAATATACAAATTCTGATATTTGATTCTGCTCTGCATCAGAGCTAATCTTGAAATTCCTATTTGGTCAGGTATTTGAAGTCAAAATCTACTTGTGCTAATAAGGGTAGTGAAGTTCAGTAATGCTGACAAGGAGAGGAGAACCACCCCTTGCCACTGACTTCCTTAATCACTTGAGCTTTGTGTTACCAAGATTTCAGATGCTCATACTGCAGGAAATAGCATTTTCACTGACCTGGCCTCATGAGATGGAGACAAAGTAGTTCAAGTTGATATCTTTTATTGGACCAACTTCTGTTGCTGAGGCCATGTAACCCAGGGGTGGGGAACCTCAGGCCCAGAGGCAGAATGCAGCTCATGGCTAGTTTTTATTTGACCCCTTTCCAATTCCTGGATCTGGCCCCTGGCTCCAGTTCCTATCCCCAAGCATTAAAAGGCTGAGCTCAGGGTAAGGAAGCAGAGATGAGGGCATGCACACCTTAGTGTATCAAGCACCCATGCCTCCATGCAGCTCTTGGAACTTGTATACATTTTCAAAGTTGCCACTGGGAGAAAAAAGCTTCCCCACCCCGATTTAAAATTTCAGGCCACACCGGACCCTTCTTCAGGCATATAAAAAGTCAGAACTACAGACTGAGCAAAGCAGGTTAGGCAAATATATGAATTCAATCAGTTGGAAGTGTGCTGTTAAGGAAAAAAAAAAGGTGGCTAGGAAGAAAGGTTGTTATTGGGTGTTTTCAGACATGATGCTAACCAGTTTAAACATTTCTTATGCATGTTGCATGGCTGCATAGTGCACCAATACAGCCTCAGGGACCGCCTCGCCCTCCACGCCCCAGAGCGGCTCCTTCGGTCTGCCAGGGGTGCCTTCTTGGAGGTCCCCCGTGTTAAGCGAGGGGCCACAATGGAGAGGGCATTCTCGGTGGCCAGGCCGCACCTTTGGAATTCCCTCCCGGAGGAAGCTCGCCTGGCCCCAAGCCTGTTAACATTCCGGTGAATTTGCAAAACCTGGCTGTTCACCCAAGCCTTTGGGGAGGGTGGGGTAGGGTTTTTTTAATCTCCCTCCACTCTTATTTATTGTATTGATTATCTTAGTGTTACCCTGGTTTTATTAGTTGTAATTTTATCAGTATTTTTAAAATATTTTATAATTGTATTATATATATATGAGATTGTTAGCTGCCCCAAGCTATTTTCAGGAGGGGCGGGATATAAGTTTGATAAAATAAACAAACAAACATGAATAAGAAATGTTTTAAGTGTGGTTAAACTGTGGTTAGCGTCATGTCTGAAAACACCCATTAATTCAAAACATTTAGACACGATGAAAGGAAAACAGCAGCTAAGGGTTAATGTCCAATAAAAGATTCCATTGGAACTACTTTGGGTGGAAACAGAAGTGACTGTGCCATGGTGGGAAGCCGGGAGGACAGGGTATGGACCATGCATTCCTGCAGTTGAACTGCCAGGGAGGGAGGGGAGACAAAGGAACATGTGGTCAGCCTGCCCCACCCACATGCTGTGCCCAGCACCCTGCCCCTGCCATAGCAGGCAGCCAGGTCAGGATCAAGACTGGGTCATGGCAGACCACAGTAATCAGGCAGAGGCTAGCCCAGGAGCTAATCCATCCAGGGATCAGAGCCTGGGTTAGTCTCTGACATGATGGCTGGCGCAATTCCAGGCTAACATTTAGCCTCAACAGACGTGCCAGTGGCTCGCGGGCCAAAGCATGAAAATACAGGCCACAGTCATCTGTTTTTACCCTTTGTCTCTGTACATCCAGGACCAACATGACAACCACCCTCTCTCTAGACTCTCCCCATGAGCACTGTCTGCATCTGCTGGGACTTGGCCCTGACAGAATGCAATCAAAGCACGACACCATTTACCAAGGGGGGAAAGCATACCAGTAATTTGAGGACAGAAATTTAGTTAGTGATTGAGACTGACAGAAGTCTCATTCAGAACAAAAGCTAGTTCGCATGTTAATGAAGTAACAATCTATTGTTGGCTAACTTTTCTGCTCCTCCTTATGCTGAAAAAAATCCCTAGCCTGCACCCATTTCCAGTCTGGGTCTGTAGTCTAAGCACTCTGCTTGTCATGTTAATTATTTACACGAGTTATTCAGTCCTCCTCAGGTTGTCCCCTCAGTTTCTCCCAGGTTACAAAGGGATGAGATTTCACAGAGAATGTCATGAGGTTCTAGCTTTTATTTGAAGGGCTTGTTCAATCTGTTTATACAGGAAAGGATGTTTTCTCTGTTCCCTGCTACCTGAGAACATCCAAAGCTAAAGAAAAGATGAGATAGGTGGGCTACAATAGTGTAAATCTGGAATGATTCAACCATCATCAGTGAAGGCCCTCTACATCTATCCCCGCATTAATAAGAGCAGGGGCCATAGTTTTACTAAAATTGGTACATATTAGTAAATATGTACCAATGTACCATTTATTTCGTACCGTGATAGCTTTTATTGGACCAACTCCAGTTGGTGGAGGTATGCAAGCTTTTGGACCTCAAGATCCTTTGTCCTCAATCTATCTGGGGGGTTGCAAGATCTCTGTAAGAAAATGAGCATTTCAAACTTTCTTTGATTCCTGGGGCAGGGGAAAAGGTCTGTATAAACTCTACAGCTAGAAAACCCAAGCATTATTTTGGTTGTTTGCTCATAATGTTAAATCCCCACAACACACCCTGAGAGGTCTGGGGACCATTTTGCACAACCAAGTTCACAGCTCATGGGCAACAAATATATTTTGGTTGATGCATTATAATTCAGTTCATTCAAACAGATTTTCTAGACTGCAAATAAATTCAAACCTCAATACTACTTTAGAAGAATGTCTGGTGAAATATACTTGGGACTCATTCAAAACCTAAAGCACCAGGAGGAAGGCATCTAGACTGAAGCATCCTTGGGAATTGTAGAGCTCTGTAAAAAAATTGCATATCTGCTCTCAGAGACCCTATTAGGGCCCTCCTAGAGGGGGGTCTTTGTGCAACTACACCGGTCACACATGTCTAAGGATATATGTGCATTTAACTACTAGTTTACTACATTCCCTTGCATCTAGGTTTTGAAGCTAGGTCTTATGGTACCTTTCACTGGTACTCATTTCTTATTTGTTTGGTGATACAATTCCAACATGTCTTAAATGGTGGGATATTTCTTTTTTGTTCTGTTGGCATGCTGCTGTGAGAGCCATGGGTAAATACTTACTCTCAGTTGAGTGGCACTTCCTATCAAAATAATAGCCACATTTGATACTAAGGTTCCATTGAGAAAGAATATGTACATGATCAAAGATGTTACAGATGTGAGCAGCATATGTTACAGATGGCAATATAAGCCATGCTGAAAGCCACCTAGTGACATACTGGACTCTACAACAACTGACCATTTATTAAAACAAAATCTAAAAACCAAGTATTAATCCTTCATAAACTATCTAAATGAAGCTTTCCTGTGACAAAAAGAAAACCACGTCCAATATCCATGCTGGTAAAAATATTATTTAGACCTGGTAGGATTGCTTTCCTATAAACTTATCACAAAAATAATAGGGACTGGTTTCCCTCCTTTGTTACACCAATTTTTGCACCCATGTGAGTTCAGTATAAGCAACTGGAGAACCAAACTCGACCTCCTTAAAAGACTAATACATATAAAGAGAACCCTTTTATAGAAGTATCGTTAGATCGTTAAACTTCATGCTTGCTAAGGATAGGATGAAAGAATTCTCCCCTCTTCACAGTTTTAGCTCCTTTGCTGCCGGTCCCTGCTATAAACAGAGATTTCAGACGGCCTCCCTGAGACTTGATTTTAATTTCAGCACCAGAGGTATCTTCCAGTCGTTTGAACAGCTGTCTCTGTAAATCAACAGAAATTCAAGGTGGCAAATAACCCTAGCAGTGTCTGTGTACAACATATTTATTGGTTACTGGGGAAACAGATGTAGGTTTCTGGCAGAACAATGGCATCTCTCCTAAGAAACCTCTTGCTAATAATATTCCTCAAGACAGAATGTTCTTCTCTTCACTGAGACAAAATGTTAAGACAACCCTGCTAATCACGTTTATGTTCCCATAGAGAAAACTGTTCACAGTATCTGGCTTTCCAACAGCTGCCAGAGTTACACTGTCACTGTGGTGTTCCAGATAGTCTCCACTGAGAGTCTACCTCATGGTGAGACACAGGAAAGAGAAATGTACTAGCACATCAGTATTATATAATAATAGGTGTCTGAACTGACCTGGTTAAAGCTATGGAACTGGAATTCTGAGGCTGTGGTGAACCAAGAGAGCTGTACGTGGAGTGGAATGATCTGCCTTGACTTTGGATTTCTGGGGACTGATCCAGTTTGCATTTACATTGGTGTAAAAACTGGAGTACTACCAAGGGGCAACTTCTCAACTGTTCAAGGAGTAATTTACACCAGTAATTTACACCAGTATAACCGAGACTGGAATTTGCCTCCTTGGCTTTAGTCACTTTAAGCACAACTCTTCAGGTTATCTGAATTATTCTGACACAGAGAAGGGTGGAAGAGGTGTTTTGAAAAATTTCCTAAGCATTTCTTTGAATATTTTTATTTCAGAGAATCTTGGGCAATTTAAAGTAAATCAGAAGGGAACAAAATCCTATTATTTTTCTTGGGCAAAATCAAAGCCAAAGCCATTCAAACACGGTTTACCCTGATATTTTGATGCTTCTCTCTAAATGATCATGTCAGGGAGTTATTAACCCCTGTTGGAATTTTCTATTGCCCCGGGGATACAAATATTGGCAGAAGTGACACTTTCAACAAAGACAAATGTCACTTTGGAACATACCCACATTGCAGCTTCCAGCTTATTTAAGCCTGTATGTAAAACACTTAAATAAAACCTGAATTTTATGTTCATTTCTGGGATAACTACTGCTGCTGGTTGACATTATCTCATTACACTCAGTAGAAGATAGAGTTAGATGCATCATACAAATTTAACTTTGCTTACGACCTGGAGCATATAGCTTCAGGTGGCAGATTTTCTGAATTAGTAAAAGGAATGTGGTATTCTCACTGCATCTCCCTTCTCATGGCTCTCTGAAGTGCCGAAACCTCAGAGGACATTCAATCACTATACCACTGTTCTGAAACAACATGCCATGATGTGCTCATACTATGTCACAAAGATACATTCTGGAGGGCAGAAGAAGGAATGTCCAGAAAAAAAAAAAGATGGGGAGCCTCTAGCTTTAGGCAGATAATTATGTTGGGCTCAAACTCCATATGAACTCGAGTTTGTTTCTCTGCTCAGGCAACTCGCTGTCCGTAACTCCCACCAAAAAGGCGCATGTCAAAACCCTCCATACACAAGACTACTTCCATTTCTCTCCACCCCAGCATTCTGAAACACAACGTCTTTGGCTGGAGCCCAACACCCAGGTCTCTGAAGTGATTGCAGAGCTTTTTTGCTCAATTGGATGCCGTCATAGAAATACGTGACATGAAGAAAAGCATATGCTGCCCCCTCCCACCTTGCTTTTAAAGCAACAGTTAAAACCAACCACAGGGATGTTACAGAAGAACATGCATTCAAAGAAGGCCATGTTGGAAGATGGGTCCTTATGTATGTTGGGTAGGTCCACTCTGCTGTGTTACCGGATCCATGGTGTCAGGTTTTCCCCACCTAGTTTCCATTCTGGTCCAGTCCCTCCTCCTTCTCCAATCCAAAACAGGGAGGCAAGGGCTTTAACACCAATACTGGTGCTTGCTTCTTAGCAGGTGGTGGCCAGGGATTGGTGGATGGGGGGTTGAAAGCAGCGCACATGCTCAACTGTGGAGCTGTCTGTTTCCACTGACTTCATGTACTTGTTCAGGATGGCAAAAATCTCATTGTTCAGAATCTGGTATTTTCGAATACGGTCGGCCATTTTCTTCAGTGGCTGGGAAAGGACAGCGAGGCAAAGAAAGATAAAGTAATCAACCTCAATCAGTGGTATAGCTAGCCTGTTGCTAAGAAACACTCAACACATTACAATCAGCATTTTAGTTCCATTTAGCTCCTCGCAGAAAGCAGCGAGTCAGCTCATTAAATGGGCTGATGAGTCATGGCTAATCATGACCAGGGACAATGTATTCCAGAGAGCAGACCCCAAATTTGATCTAATTTGTCTCACTTTTAGTTAACCATTGGCAGAGCAGGTAAAATTATAGTACAGCAAATGGCAGTGCAAGCTTCTTTACACAGCCTTCAGTTTTCTGAACTAAGCCAGCTCCAGGGGCAAATGGGGTTACTCCATATGCCTGCTACACTGATGCCATCTTTCCTGAGAACAGAGAGCAGCCTCATAGCAGGCAAACTCAGCCAAATCTGAACATTGTTAATATGCATGCTGACGGCAATCTGTTGACTATCCAAACCAGCATTCATCACCCTTGCTGTCCACATGGATGCAAGAGGAAGCCTCCTAGACTAATGCTTTGCATTTCTGACCATTCAAGATACTGCAATCCTTAGGGAAAAGAGGAAGGCTCTCATTCCCCAGACTTACCACATTCTTTATGATTTCATCTTTCCCATCTTGCCTTTGTACCTTCAGCAGGTGGTAACAGAAGTCAAAGAGGTCAAATCGACGCTGCTGTCCTAAGAGGACAATGACAGAACAACCAGCCCAGTTCAAACCATCTCCAAAACACTGCCTGGAAAGGAGGAACACAGAGAACAGGATAAAAAAAAAAGGGTAGAGAAAGATCGTCTCATGTGATGCCTCTCAGAATCGCCTTGACTCATTTGCACTAGGGCTGTAGACTGTCATTTCAATAACTAAGAACCAGTTATGCTGGTTCTCCATTCTGCCACAATGGGTATTTTCAGACGTTACGAGATCACAGTGAACCCCTGTTAATACCCACATGGGGTCAAAGCGCCCTGAACGTCTGTTAGGTGGCCGCCAGATGTTCACCATGGTCAGTTCCCACATGGGGTCAAAGAGATCCCTGGCGGGAACCAACAAAAAGTCACATCTGGCCGGTGACCACGGCCCGGAATCCCCAGCGGGATTCCGGGCTGTGGTCAAATTGGGCTGGCGCTGCGGCCGCATTGGCCGTGGCGCCCGCCCATCTCCCCAGAGGGTGGGCAGCAGGGAATCTCAGGGTTGTTTCCGTGACGGGGCGAAGCCGCCCCATCACATCTGAAAACACCCAATGATGCAGCATGGTTCAGTGAAGCAGGCTCTGGGTTAGGTACCAGGAAACCTGGGTTCTGTTACTTAGTCTGCCACTGACCTTGGACAAGCTCTGTTCCTCAACCCTTTATAAGTCAATTCATATATTGCATTGTAGTGGTTGAGGTACTATAACTTAAACAGGAGAAGAATGGGGTACAAGTTAGAAAAAATGATCAACATCCTTTCCCCACAGAGAAAGGAAAGAGGGATGTAGACAGGCCAATAGGATATTAAACAATGCAATAAAAAGCAGTTGTTGTGTGGCTACAATCATTACACCTGTGTAGAAATGTTAAAACCCCAACACACTGGTGGAAACAAACATGACCAATGAATTTAGGTGTAAGAGGAAGATCTCAGGGCACTTCATTAAGAGCAGAGGAAGTTCCTGGTGTTTTGGCCCACATTCTCCCTCTCAGCAACATCTTAGGCTGCGAGTGTTATTGCTGAATGATAAACATCTGCTACCTTGACCCACATTGTCCATGTGACATTAGGAATACAGCTGAAACGAATATTTGGAACAAATACCAAATTTGGTATATTTGTTTCTGTTTTAATTACTTATATTTCTTTGACTTAAATTAAACATGCATAACTAGAATTCTGGTTAAGTGGATCCTGCTGTAAGGAGTTGTAGCCTCAGCATCATTTTGGACTTTGAGAATCTACCCATAAGTAGCATGCCAGAGGTCACATAGGAAGTCTCAGGCAGAACAGGGAACTGAAACTGTGTTTCCTGGGTCATAGCATAGGATACTAACATGTGACGCTGACCCTGGTTCGCCCTGGGTGGGCCAGCATCACAGCGGGCATTTTGTTTGCAGCCCACCACATGTGGGGCCGGTTCCAACCCCACAAAGGTGGGAGCCAGGTGGGAACGTGAGCACACAGTCTGCACCCAGCTTCTACTTGGTTGGGGCAGAGCAAGCAAGCTGGATGGGAACATCTGTTCCTGTTCCTATCCTATCCCTGTGTGTAATTGGCAGCCATGACTGCCTGTCATGGCGGGGGCGGGTGGGGCGATGTCGGGAACATGGTAGAGTGAAGTCAGTTACACTCCCCACCACCCCAGCTGCGGTAGGCTGCAGGAACATTTGTTCCTGTGGCTGGAGCATATCCGGCCGGGGAAAGCCCTCCCCTTACCCGGGTGGGACAGATGTCCCATGAGGACGTCTGTTTTCACCCATAATGCCCTAATATACAAAGTTGTTCCTGGTGCAAATCCAGATCCACTCACTCTGCAGTGAATTCATTTGTCCCCACAGGGATGCAGTACACAAACTGCATGGCACTCCAGAGCCGGTGGAATTCTACACACTCATCAACGTGCATGACCCCATTGGTAGGGGGAGGCCCACGCCAGATGGGGTCCTGGAGGTAGCTCCGAATGCGCGTCAGGATCACCTCAAACATGGACAGCCCACAGCACAGCCTCTCCTTGGTCAGTAGGTCACCCTCTCGAGCAATGGCTATTTGCTGTGGAGGAAGAGAAGCACAGATGAAAGGAGGGTAGGGTAGACATCACCTCATGATGGGATGTTCACACTGACCTTGTTCCTGGTTCTTTTGCACCTTGTAATTAATTCTGCACCAGACCTTACCCCTAATGGAAGCTTCTGACAACATTCAGCAATTACACCATTCAGAGCAGGGCTGTTTTCAAACTTCAGGATCTTTTAAGCCATTCCCCCTTCAGCTGCCCCAAGAAGAGATCACATGTCTCCCTGCTGTTCTCTTGCACTTTCCTGCTCTCAAGAGCTGGAACAAATAGTGAATTTTATATTTGTGGATATTGTTTTCTGACAGCAATCCAAATATCTGAATAATATGCACAACCAAAATGGGTATTCACCTTTTTATCTGGGTATTTTGTTTCAGTTACTTTGTTTATCTGGATTCAGTTATTCAGGGATTTTGTTACTGGATTCTGGGTGCTTTATATACACAATGGTGCTTTTACTACCGAAGTGAAGTAACCAAAATACTAAAATGACTGCACCATAATAACTGAGCTGAAATAACCAAAACGGGTATCCAATAAAATGCATATTAACAGCAGTTATCATCTGCGTCATTTGTTTCAGTTCAAAGAGTGCAAATTCGACCAATTTATTTATTTGCATGAATATTCATTTCATGTCTACTACTCTCCAGTCAGTTCACCTGACAGCAGGTTGCTCCCCTTTTGCTCTGGCAGCTCCCTCCCACAGAGGGGAATGCCAGGGGGCAGTTAATGGTGACTTGATAGCAACCTCTTTCAAGACTGGGAGGCAAAGATCAGTCTTCTCCTAGTCACCCACTGCCTGTGGCTGGGACGCAGCCGAGCCAGCAGCAGCGCGGGTGCTCGGTAGCCTGCTCTCACTCAGCTCCTCCTCCCAATCTTAAAGGAGGCAGCTGAAGGATCTGGTCTCCAGGACATCAACCCCTGATGAGAGAAGCACAGAAACGGCCCCCTTTTCCTTCCTCTCTTAAAAATGGCTCTTCTGAATGTCAGGAGATTGTGGGAAAATTAAAAAGGGCACCATGTCCAAGTATTCCTCATAACCTTAAAATACATCCTTAAAACAACTTAAAACTTTGGATGATGGAAACCAAGATCTCTTTCTTTAGAAAAATCTTTTATTCATTAGTCTTCCTACACAGTGCTTTATTAGTGTGGAGTTGCTCTAGACACCCAGCATTGAACCCTGCTTTATCATTTGAGGGTTCTTAGTGAAGACTGAGCTGCACACGGTGCTGACAGCCTACACAGGAGTAGCCCATTGAAGCCTGCTGGGGCTACTCCAGAGTAAGTTATTTGTGGATCACAGCCATTGTATTTCTTTAATCAATGTTTCCTATGAACATCTAATTGCTCTAAGATTGACATAGCAGCTGGCTCAATAAATCTGCGCAAATAAATGCCATGAAGCATACATGCTTAACCTGGAAAAGCCTGGCTTGCAAAGTACCATGAAGACCTTGAAAACAAACTCTAAGTAGCAGCATAAGGGGGAATTTTGATTCAGCCAGATTTGCCATAATCCTTTGTAAAAAGCACAAGGACTGCAAAATTGTTGGCTTGTTTGATTAGTTAGGAAGAAAAATGGAAATTTACACTTTAAATGCAGTCAAATACAATCAACTTTGCAGAAGTGTGAGTCTGTGTTAGTGTTAAACCTATTTTTGTGCTAAGAGATGGAACAAATTCCACTTCCAGGGACAACAGTGCAAATATGGGATAGTTTTATTGACATCTTGAGTTACTTCACAATGGAGCTACTCAAGGTTGCCCACTCAGAGCAGAACCTCCTTCCCACCAAAGCCACATGACCATCTTAAAAACCAGGACAGATATAAAAATAACAAATCTGGGACTCTGTGACACTTATGGATTCAGCGCCTTTAGAAAATGCTGCAGGTATGTTTCCAAGTTTTTCTTTGAAACCTTGAGCGCTGGATACTTTAAAAAAAAAGAAAAAAAAAAAGAAGAGTGCTCAGGCCAGTCCGAAGACCCTCAGTGAACACTCATGAGTAGTTTCTGAGGATGGGGCTGAGGAGGGAGCCAGAAGGAGCTGGGGTGGCAGGAGGGAAGCGGGGAATGGGCCAGGGCCTAGCAGGGACTGAAGGGGTAGAGTACTCAGGCTCTGGACAGGCTCCGGCAACACGCGGCTTCCTCTGAACTGAGTGAGTTTGGGGGGTGGGGGCAGTATAAGCTGGGCATGCTCCGAAGGACCAAATGGTCCCTTCTGAGCATGCTCAGGCAGGGTCATTCAGCCCAGCTTTTTCTTTTTCTTTTCAAACTTACCTGATCTGTAGGAGGCCATGCATCACTGGATCCCCTCCAGAGGGTGAGTACTCTACCCCTCAGTCCCTGCTAGGCCCCACTCCCTTAGCACTCCACCCCTGAGCCCCCACTAGCCCCCCCCTTTGCTGGCCAGCAGGGGCCTGAGAAAGGGGAGCAGGGGTCTAGCGCAGTCCTCTGGCCCCCTTCCCCGTACTCGACCAAGGATTTTCCAAGTTATGAATTTTCGGGCGCCATTCCTCCCAAATTTGGAACTCAGAAAACCAAGTTGAGTACCTCGATCCTTGGGGTTTTCTGGGGAAAACCGAGGACCGAGTTTCAGCACTAGAAAGCACCTACAATTGTGAGATTTACCAATCTACTGCACAATCTAGTTCTAATATATAGAAATAAAAGCAAAATGCGACATTTTACTTTCCAACTGAAGCAGCCGTTTCTAACCCTAAAAAGTGTAGGAATGTAGTCTCTAAAAGCCAGGGTGGCTTTCACCTCAGTAGTGCTGTCTGACTCGCACTTTGGCTACTGGCAGGAGTGACTCATGCAAGAGTCAGCACATCATTAGCTAACCTTTCTTTTGTCCTTTCAGTTGTTCCATTTAGTGCCATTTCCAGGTGCATTATCAACTCCGACTGCTCCACCACAGCATTGCATGCTTATTAGGATAGCAGCCCATTGAATTGCAATCGCATTTACCAAGCATAGTAAGGTAAATGAAAGCCATTGTGTGCTTAGCAGTAGCTTCAAAATGTTTGGGGTCTGCTGTGTTCACTGCTGATGGAGGAGTGCTTGCAACTTCATATTCCCTTGAGCTCAGCAATTTTCCACCACCACCATCACGGCACATGTATGCACAGTAGATACGTATATTTTCTAACCATACTGGTTATTTTAGGGAGTTGCCTGTGGCTTTTTGCAGTTTTCTGCTAACCAGAAGGGTCTTTAAAGTAGAGTTCTATTTATAACCATACCCAGAACTTCCATAAAGATAGAATTTTGGCATAATCAGGTTCACTGATACAGTGTAATTTGAAAATATGCCCTTCACACAAATAGGCCCCTTTCTTTATTACTGAACTTGGACACACTCAGAATTTCATGAGAGCTAAAGCCAGAGGTATAAAACGTAAGAACTGCATAGCAAACACAGAGGGATGTGCTCTCTCATCTCCTGTTTTTAATGCAATAAGCCACAGGGGGGGGGGTTGGAAATCAAAGTGCAAGATAGTCCCTTTCTCATTTTGGATTGTCGTTATTCTGGGGGTGGGGGTGGACATGCCCAAGGCAGGCTGAAAATGAAGCACTGTGACATCATGGCACCCCAAGGTGATGAGCCACACTGGAATGGGGTAGAAGAAACACCTTAACCCTTCCTCTTTCTAATGTTGCAGGCCCTCCCACAATTGGGAAGCCTGGCCTGGCCGCAAGGGACTTGGGGAGAGGGTGCACCTGCCCTGATGTAAACCCAGTGGGAACAGTTGAGCCCTACCAGTTTCTTGTTTGGATGCCCGCCTCTACTGTAGATCCCAAATCTAGGGGATATGTATACATAGACAAGCAAAAAAATTGTGCCCCAGGGGGTCAGGAAAATTTGTGCTTGCTTTAGGGCAGAGATGAAAAACTTCAGGCCTGGGGCCAAATGTAGCCCACCGCTAGTTTCTATTTGGTCCCTTTCCAATACCTGGCTCCTGTATCCAGTTCCTACCCCCAAGCACTGAAAGACTGAGCTCAGGGTAAGGGAGCAGAGATGAGGGCATGCCCAGGAGGGGGATAGATCTATGCTCTGGACCCTCCTCTTGCTGAGGACACACCTTAAGCACTTCTGCCCCCAACAGCTATGGTTTTGCTACAAGTCTTGTGGAGATAGTTGCCTGTTGCTGCACTGGGCAGTCTGGAAAGCAGATTGTGTCTCTATGTCACCAGTCCCTGCCCCCCTTCCAACACCCCCAAACCATAGCTTCCGGTGAGGACAAGAGTTGGAGTGGATGTACCTTGAAGCAGCCCTATAACAGGTATACTAGTAACTCTCAGAGACAGACCTGTTGGTTGCAAGGTTTCACCCATTTCTCACTTCTTGTTCACATGGAGACAAAAGAGAGACCATGCTCTCCCTAACAGTATGGGTAGCCAGTACAGGCATGACTGGTGCCCCGTAATTCCTCAGCACAAGCGGAAAGGACAGGTCCCAATTCTGCCCATGATCTGATATCTTTTTACCGAGCAGCCGACCAGAGTAGTCCAAGAGCATGAGTGTCCCATTCACTTCAGTGGGACTTGATGCACATGCAAACAGTCAGTGTACACACATCTACTGGAGGAGGATGCTGTTAGTCACAAATCTAGGATCAACATTTCCAGCCTTCTTCTCTCCCCTTTGCTTCCCTAAACCACAGGCCACCACTTATCTGTGGGATCGCCTCACCCTCCGGGTTCTGAACCGGCCCCTGAGGTCAGCTGGGAGTGCCCGCCTTGGGTGTCTTTAGACATAACGCTGTTCAGTGTTCTGAAACACAGTGCCCTACCGTTACAGTGTTTAGACATATCATCAACACAGTGTTCACCTCAAACACTGATTAAACTGTCAAGACCTGGCAGCATTCACTTCCAGTGTTTGGGGTGAACAGTGTGTTGATGGTATGTCTAAACACTGTAACGGCAGGACACTGTGTTACAGAACACTGAACAGAGTTATGTCTAAAGACACCCCTGGAGGTTCCCTGGGTCTCCCGGGTGATGACTATGAGGAGGGTATTCTTGGCAGCTGCACCGCGGCTGTGGAACTCCCTCCCACTGGAGGTCTGCCTGTCCTCGGACCTCTCCTCTTTCTGATGACATTGCAAGACCTGGCTGTTCTGCCAGGCCTTTGGGGAGGGAAGACAGGTGATGGGTGGGGGGTTGGGTAAGGGATGGGAAATTATGTTTTTATGCTCTATCTGGGTTATTTTAATATTTTATGTGTTTTTAATTGTTGTTTTAAGATGCTGTGAGCCACCCGAGCTGCAAAAGCAGGAAGGGGCAGCAAATACATTTAAAGAAATAAAATAAATAAATAAATACATTTAAAGGCAGGATCTATCCCTGCCTCTTGTCAACATAAGCTCTCGGGCAGGGACTGTGTCGATCTTGTTTTTTGTAAAGCGTCAGGTACATCACTGGTGTTATTTAAATGCTTATAATAATAACAACAACAACTCAGTGAGTTCCCGGAACTCCCCATTAGGTTTCTCCACAAAGCGCTGAGCCTACCATCGCTTCTCACCGAGTTGCTCTTGGCTTACTCAGACAGCTGGCTTTGTTTGGTAAATAAATACTGAAGTTGGGAGTTCTATAATTCCTGCCTGTACTAGTTACAAGGGGACATCATGGTAACAGAAAGCAGCAAGAGCAATTAGTATTCAACCAAAGGTAAATAGACAGGGAAATCCAAACTGCCATGGAGAGGAAGGATGGATTTCACAAGACAGCAGCACCCAAGCTCTGAATTCTCCTGCTTTGCTAAATTTAGAAATTAATATTGCCCATATTTCCCACAATCCCCTCACTATCCCAGAGCTCAGATAGCAAGGTGACCGGAGTTTTAATGCCTTCAGACAATGGTTCGTGTCCCCAGACAGTGTTCTGCGAGGCCCTGGTAAGCAGTCCATGGAACACTGAAAAAGTAACAACATTTATGATTCCCTGGGAAGGTGAGAGGAACTCTTGCTCTGTTAGTAAACTCTGTCACCCTACCACAGTAAAGTGGGCTGGCATGATAGCCATGTCTAGGGGATAACAGTAGTATGCATGCGCTAGGGCTCGATCGAAATAGCTGTTCCATTTTCATGGAACTTTTCTGCAAAAAACAGAACAGTTATGATTTTTTCCTCTTTCTTCAGTTGGAATTCTGATTAGAAATGTTCCAATCAGAGTCCCTCCCCCACAAAATAAAAAATGTGTGTATGCCAGCTCAATTGTGCATGTGCAAAATGGCCACCACCCATATCCAAAATGGCAGCAACACTTGAGCTGCCATTTTAAGTATGGGCAGCAGCCATTTTTCGTATGTACAATTTAAAAAAAATAAAAATTGAATCTGTTCCAATCAGAACTAGATGAAATATTGTCCATTCCAAAGAATCAGAATGGATGAAATGTCCTAATTTCCAACTGGAAGTCAGAACAGGCGAAAACTTTAATTCACCCCTAGCACATGCTGGGGTACTAGCAGGGACTAAAGTCACCTATTTTGTACAGCCGAGACCAGCTCACATGGAGGGCGGTTAGAAATTTTGAAGGTCGATAGTGGTCTCTTGGTTGAAAATGTTTGGGAACCCAGTACCTTAGGTCATGTTCATACACAGTATAGTTGCCATAGAGCAAGTTGGTACAATGAGGATGTGCCAAGGATGCCATTCGCTTACCCCAGAGAAATTGGACTCTTGTCTCAGAACAAATAACTCCTCTATTAATCAGGAGTTGTTTCCAGACAGAGTTGCTGTGGGACAACTGCCTGTGTGAACAAATGACCACCATTTGCTTGAGAGCTAGTTACACCCAAGCACAGTACACGCACACAACTCTAGGAGGGGGGAGTTGACTGATGCTTGTTAGAGCAGCACTGATGGAGTTAATGCCAAGAATATCCTCCACAGCAGTGTAGAGCTGGCCGATATAACCACCTAGCCTTAAGAGGGCAGTTTGGGAGGAGAGGTCAGAGCTCCCTGTCTGGGGTGTGCCAAAAAGTTTGGTTAAGGTTGGCAGCCCTGCGTGAGATAAGGCAGTTTGCCCTGTCTTCTCTGTTGCTTTACCAACCTGTTTTGTTAAGTTCTATATATTAAATGAGCTCCGAAGGAAGGGTTAATAGAAAAATCTGGACTCTTCATATGGTGTTTTGCCTTCCGACGCTGATGCAGCCTACCCACCAGTCCACACTCAGCAAATTAGTTCTCTACGATTGGTGCGTCTTGGCCTCTCCTACTCTTTAGTTTTAAAGGCTTTTTTTGGTCTCTTGTCTAAATTAGGGTGGTTGTTTGGGAGTGGGATATGGTGGCCTGTCCTGCACAGGATCCCACTAGATGGTCCCTTCTGACCTTGGATTCTATGATTGAGACTCTATAGTATTGCCT
Organism: Sphenodon punctatus; assembly: GCA_003113815.1. NCBI lineage: Eukaryota > Metazoa > Chordata > Lepidosauria > Sphenodontia > Sphenodontidae > Sphenodon > Sphenodon punctatus. The sequence goes on from QEPC01006817.1 coordinate 6,325,624, forward strand.
CAAATTGCATGGGACAACTCTGCCTTCAAATGCACAACAGTGGGAACCACACACATTTATTCAAGGGCAGAATGTGGTCCTAACACTCAGTACTATATAAACCTTATTGTTCGTATAAGACTGCTGTTTGGCTGACCACAGTGGGTGGGCAGTAGGTTTATGTCAAGGACCCGCTTTATTAAAGAGGAGTTTAACATCCCATTAAATGCACCTGCTGGAAGAAGCACTTCTGTGCCGCTTCCATTCACTTCAGTGGGACTCGTGCTAAGAACTAGAACTGCCATGAAACATTCTGAGGACTGTGCTGTAAGGGTGCGATTGTCACAAGTATTCACCATTGGCCTAGCTTTCATCACACTGAAGCCAGTGGTAAAAGTCCTAGTGATTTCAATGGGAGCAATGAGGCCAAATCTAAGTACTTATGCTGAATGTACTTTTCTTTGGGGAATTCATGCAATGAACTCTTTTTATCCCTTAGGATTTGCTGCAATGGGTATAAACAGACGGACTACAGCCCTGGCTCTCCTCCTCCTCCTCAGCCCTGGGCAACCAGATGGTGAGGTGGAGCAGATGTGGCGCTCCACAACATCCCAGAGCACCAACAGCAAAGCGGGCTGGCCAAACCGAGGCAGCTGCAGCTCTGCCTTGGGCCAGCGGTTGCCCTGGGAAATGCCATAGAGTTGTGGTGGCAGCCTAGAGCGTTAGGTGATCTGCCTGCAACTCTATGGTGCAGGGTGGGTGTGTGCTGCATGCATGGACTGGGGCAAACACTAGATCTGTTTAAAACAGACCCAGGCAGGACTGGGTGTGAGCAGATGGGGGTGGGTGCACCCTCAGAGCATCTCCCATCCATCTAAAGACCCCCAAGTTAGCAGAAATCAAATATCTAATCAATAATTTCAATTCAAATATTTATTTTATTTTCATGTTATGTCCCGAGTTGCTTCCAGTTGCAGAAACACAGTGATTAAAATGTATATTTAAAACCTTTTAAATGACTAAATCCCACAGGCCAAAGACCTCTAAAGTTGCACAGAGATACTTGAGAGAAGAGTTTATTGTGCAAAATGCATATGACCATGTTCTCATTAATAGCACCTACAGTTCCGTAAGCATTGATGTGTGTGTCCATAACTGCATTTACATGAGCAAACTATAAGCAGCAAGCCACTTAAACAACAGAGCTACACTGATAAATACAGATTTGTTTGTTGGCATCTGAATTATAGCAGTGCCCAAAAGCAAGTATGCAAAAAAGTTAGGAACATGTTAGAATGAATACATTCTTTTGGTAGGAAAAAATCAAGTACAGGGTGTAAATAGACTTTCAGGATGATTTTGTAAGGAAGATTAGATAGAGAGAGAGATACACACACACACATACACACACACACAAACAAAAAACATGATTTTTATCACAACGTTGTCCCTTTAAAAGCCAACTGATGGGAGATGAAAGAAGCACTTCACATAAGATGACAGTTCTCTGCTGCACTTTCAGCATCAGTGCCCTGCTATTCCCAGAGAAACAAAGTTCAGAATGAACTTGAATTATAAAAACGATCCAGTAGAAAATTGAGAGTTAATTGGTTGGTTCCTACTACAAGTCTGTTAGCTTTTATGACTAGATGTTTGTTTCAGCTAGAGAAAATTACCATGTGAAGATGTTAATTTTATCCAGTACATTACATTCCTCCAACGAAACCCTCAGAATGGTTTTGTTGGCAACATTCTAGTTCTAGCTATCTATTTTGGCAGCGACCCTCAGGCTACTTATTACAGAGTAGTCCCACTGAATTACTAATGATTAAAAACGTACTCTTCTGAATGCAAATACAGTCATCAATCCTCAAGCCACCTTCTCTGAAGTAGTCTCACTGAAATTAGCTACTCTGGAATAAGTAGTCGGACAATTGCAGCCTTTGAATACAGAGATTTTAGAATGGTGCTTAACTGTCGCTCCTTCTAACCAAGGAGGCTTTGATTAGAGAAAGCATTTCTAGTCAGGAAAGCAAAAGCACCTACAGATTCACTTAATTTTAAGAACATATGTAAGCCCCAGGCATATACTTAAAATTCTGCATTTGTTTAAGAGCTTTCCAGAATAAGAACGGTGTTAAGCACATTCATAAATCCTTTTCAGAACTGGAGCTTTAAGCAGCCTGAACTCCCATTAACTTTAATGGGTAGAAATTGCATCCTTGGTCTCCAGTCCTCAAAGTGCTGCATTAGCGGAAGCCTTGGTGAAGGGAATAGGGCTTAGGACAGCACAGCAAGAATTGAGGCTCTGATGGCAATTCTCTAGGTCAATTATAAACAGGGACCAGTGTTCACTGCATTTCGTTTTCCCCATTGGCAGCAACACAGGTCCCCGATTACAAACCGTCCACTCCATCCTAATGCCCTTCCATTAAAAGGTATGCTGTGGGTATAGATGGTAACCATCAATGTTAAAAACTGCTTTCAGAGCAGTCTTCTTGCCATTCCAGTATTTATTTATTTTATTTATTTCTTTAATAAACTTGTACTGGTGTCCTGACTTCCTTACAGGAAGTAGTGACACTCCACTGGAGCCGACATAAATTTTCCAAAATAAAAAAATCATGTAAAAAAATAAAAAAATAAAAAAACTTGCTTCATTTTCATTTCTTTGGCAATTGAAAATGTGTTGGTTGTCAATGTTTTTCAGTTTTAACCACATTTCAGTGGCAGATAAATGTACTGTAGCGAAAACTGTCCACAGAGCCAGCGTAACCTTGTGGATAAGGCCTTGAGGAAGTCACCCTCTCTCCCCCTTACTTCCCCACCTGTAAAATGGGAACAACAACGACATACTTCCAGGGTTGTTGTGAGGGTGAACTAGATAAGAAATGCAAAGTGCTCCGAATATGGAAAGTGCTTCAGAAATAATAATAAAAACTGTTCTTGGGAGACAGGTCTGGCAATGAATGCTAACTAAGATGGTGAGAGGATGCTACCTCCAACTATCAGAAGCTAAGAGTGAGTGACGGGATGCATCACTGCATATCACTTCCCTGACGCGTGTGGTGCTGGAGAAGGATACGGAGATAGACGGATTCAGAATATCTTACCCAGTACGGTACTATTTATAAAAATGAAGTACAATTAGAAGAAAGATGTTGAGTCCCCCCCATAACTGAAATTTTCCAGTTAATATAAAGGAAGATAGCCTAAATAAATTTTAGAAGTTTTAGAAGAACAATTCTGGCCATGTTTTCAGATCTTCCCCTCCCCCCCCCCCAAAGGAAGTCCCAATTTTGATTGGCTTGATCCTCCACCTCAAAATTAACATTTCCTATCCTATATCACCAATGACTATGGATAAGGCTCGAGATGTGTCTGCTCAACAAACTCAGGGCAGTCCAGAACTAAGATAACGGATCTCCTGATCCTTCATTGGCTAACCTGTGAGTGGACTGCTGCACCCACGCGAAGCCTCACTAAAGCCAACGAAGCTTCAGACAGGTGTAGCTAAATGTCTGTGCACTACATAATGCAGGACTGAGACCTAACTAACAACTGGAAAGCTTCCCTGGGTCCTAAGGGCAGCCTGCATAGTGCCGTGGAATTTTGGTAGCCAACTCACATGGGTTTCACTGGAATCCTTACCTGAGGTGTTCCCAGCCTCTCTATTAAGGGAACCAGATGAAGTGGGGCATACTTGGCTTCGAGACGCTTCATGCGCACCTCCAAGCGTTCTCCTTCTGTTAAGCGAGCAGCAAACAGTGAAATGAGAAAGTGAAAATCTGCCATTTCAGAGTCGCCTCCCAACCATCATCCAACAGAACTCTGGACCAGTGTGGAAAAGCAAAAGGAAAGGGTGATGCACCATGGAGGAGGTCGGGGTTTACAGTCTCAGCACTAGCATGCTTGCCAAAGGGGTTGCTTCAAAAGCCAGGGTTGACAGGGCTGTGAAATGGTCACTCTGAAGGGCCATTAGCAAACCACTACATGACAGGCAATGTTGGAATTTCAGCCAGTGTACCTATACTAGAAACAACTACGTTGGAGCTTAGCCTCCACCTCATTCTGTTATATTAACACAGCTGTTAAGGGTCAGGAAACAGGGTAGAAAAACAATCTGCTACTGTAATGGGAGATACATGCATTGGGGATAAATACTGCACTCTATGTGCTTCTTCCCTCCTTCACTCCTTACCTTTGATGTAGACCCTGGGCAAAATATTTTGGAAGGGAGCAGCATGCAGCAAATCACAAACTTCTTCCTGGGACTGAGGCAGGAGGAAGAAAGATAAAATGGGTTAAAAAATTCCTTTGGGGACTGACTGTATAACTGAGGGTGTTGGCAAGAGCCTACCAATCCATTCCCTTCTAGGGCACTCATTCCAATCCTGCCTGCCACAGTAGGAACACAACTAGAAAAATGTCTCTACAAGACCCTTGAATCTAAACCAGTATGTTGTATAACTCTAAGATAACTTCCTTTCTGGCCAAGTCTGGAGCTTGGAGGAGGTTATTCTTTAGTCCTTTTGTTCTCGATGACTTCCTGCCATTTTCTTTCTAAGTTTCACAGTTGCACACTGATGGAAAGAACTCAGTGCCTTTTTTGTTCTAATGTGTATATGTACACTAACCCCCAGGAGGGTTATTAAAAAAAAAACGTTATGTAACTGGATTGTTTGGATTAAAGCTATTTACATAAGGGATTTATTGCTGACACTATGGATGGGAGGAGTTGTGAATGCCAGTGAGGAGAGAGAAGTAAATAATACTAAATTGCCTAGAGAGGAATCACAAAATGAGATGCAGCTTGAAAGAATACAGGCCAGTACATTTGAGGGAGAATTAACCCAAGCCACAGACATACAAGGAGGAGAAACCTGGAAAGCAGTAATGTTAGAGGAGATTGAAGAGCAATGGTTGACAACAAAGTCCATACAAGTTGCAGTGTGATAGAGCAACAAAGAAAACCACAGTGATTGTGGGTGACATGCAGAGAAGCATTACATCGCAGACAAAGCAATGACAGCTGTGTCAATACAGCTCTGGTTTGGACACATTGCAATGCTGTATTCAGTTCTTCAGCCATGACCTAGATTTGCCTATATCTCAGCAATAATTAGCAATGTTAGTAACAAGCCTCACTGATTTACAGAAGGGAATTTGTTTGAGAAAGTTACTACATGAGCATCTGGAGCAAGGGTTACAGCGGGCAGCACCTTTCAACTCTAGTATTCACTACTAGAGAATTCTGTAATGGCCTGTAATAACGCAACACCTACCAGAAATTCATCCCCCTGCATTCGACCTTCATTTCAGGAAAGGTGATGGAAGTATTTAGGGATGTACATCCAAGGTTATCTAGTTTTAGGTCGAGGCTCCAATCCTATGAATAGATGCAATCCTCTGACAGATAGCACCAACACTAGCACTTATCATGGGTGCAAGTTCCATTGAAGTGAATGGGGCTTGTGCTCATGCTAACAGCGAGTGCCAGCACCATCATCTTGGAAGCGCATTCTGTCTAACTTCAAACAGAGGGTTTTCTAGACGCTGTCAGCTGAAGCATTATGTCATGGAAAGCCTGGCATGTTCTACCATATCCCCAGAGAACTGGAAGGCAATGGATTTTGCTGTAGGATGTTTGATACAATAAATGGAAGATTGTGTTATTAGAAAAGGAAATTCTCTTTATTCTGAATCAAAGTGCGAGTGGCATTTTGATGTTGATAAAAGAAAAGAGACCAACGGTTTGATCCAAAGGCCATTCACCTGGATGGAAGTCTTTCCAGCTGTGTATTAGACCCCAGAGCACTTCCTGCTGTTTTTAAATACTGTGCTTAGGATGTAAACACATACATGGTAGGCTGAACCCAAAGTGATCTCACTTACGCTCCAGGCAAGACTAGAACCTGGTACTTCAGAGATGAAAAGATAGAGCAGTGGTTCCCAAACCTTTTGCCTGTAAGACTCCATTTTAAGACAGCCCTGATCATCAAGACAGACAATGAAAACTATATCAATACCAATCAAGAGCATGACCCCGTCCACAGAGGACATGACCGCTCTCTTGGGGTCTCGACCCTCAGTTTGGGAACCACTGAGCTAAAGCATTAACCTACTACCTGAGCAGGTCAGTACCATAAGACTGCAATTAGAAACTGATGATATGGTATATTATAGGAGCAATAATGGTGCAGCTGCACATGGGCCCAGCAACCCCCACTTTTCATACTCTGCACCAAGCCCCATTCTAACCTAGTTACACCTCTGCCTGGGAATCTGCTTCATGGGCTAAATTTAAGGCCTTACTAGAGAATTAGAGAGAGTAAAATAAGACAGGTTGGTTACATAAACCCATCAAACCTCTACTTTGCTAGACATTCGTCCCAGAATCTCTTCTTTCTTGGCAGTACAAGTGTGCTCTGTGCTCTATCACAGTATTTATTTGATATCACTAAGAGAAATAATTATGTGCCTGGAATATCCAGTAAGACAAAAAAGAAAGTGGCAGAATACTCGGGGCAGGGAAGAACACAACCATTATGGGAAAAGATTCTGTTAGCACCACTGTGATAGTTATAAGCATCATGACCAAACCCAGGGCACCAGCCCAAAGCAGAGCAGCTGTCTGACTGATGTGCAGACCGACACTGCTGCTCTGTTTCCAGCCGGCCTAGAGCATTGGGTGATTGCCCGCAACTCTATGGTGCTCCCAGGGGAGGGGGGGGGGGGGAGAGCAGGCTGGGGAAACAGCCAAGTCCATCTGATCCCAACTTATGTGGGACTGGCTGCAGGGGGTACACTCTCGGAGAAGCTCCGGGGCAGGCTGCCTCCACATCCGCCAGAAAACACCCAGTGTGTCTTTAATGTTCCTAACAGAAGTGAGTTTACGGGAGGTGCTGTATGGACTATACTAGAGACTAATATTCTATGCACTCAGCACAGCGCAAAACAGCAGCACACACTGCTCCCACATTGCTCTACAGTATAGAGGCTGCACAATAGGCCTCAACCCACAAGAAATCTAACAGGCTCAGCCGTCTTTATGACGGTCCCTCCATTTTGGGCTGCTTCAGAACAAAGTTTCTTCTGGTTTTCGAACTGATTCAGAATCCAAACCTCTTGAGGAAGCATGGAGCCATGGATCTGTTCCATATCATCCCAAAGTTCAAAGGCTTTTGGATCTGGGGCTCCAGTTAAGGCCCAGTTCTAACGTAAATATCAATGAGTTACTTCCTCACAGTTGGACCTGTTTCTCAGTACCATATGAGCACACCACATCAGCTTCTTCATATGCATTCAAATGACGCAAGTCCCGCTCCTCAAAACCCCAACTGGGGTTAACTACAGTAGAAGCTGTAGGATATAACCTGTTGGAAAATTAGGGGGTTTCTCTTACCAGGGCCTGCTCTATGAGGAGGCAAAAGAGAATAGCGTTGCCCACTTCTCTAAGACTCTGGAATACATCAGTTTTCAGCTCTGCATACTCAATTATGTCCTTCAGCTGGTGATGGAAAAACTCCAAGATCCCTAAGGAGACATAGGAAAGAAAAATCAGTAATGGGGGGGAAAGATGGCCAAGCTATTTAACAGCTTTGGTGATGAGCCACATGGCGTTAAATGCTGAATGGGCCAGGTCTTGTTAATTAAAATCTGCACCTAACAAATCTAATTTTTCTCTCATGTACACCAAGGAATTATCCAGGAGTAGAATTGGGGAGTATCAGGCTTGTAATGTGCTTCCGCTAGATTGAAACAAAGTTGACCACTTCACATATATGAATTCCATTTGGTCATTTGTATACCTCAACAAATACTCAAATTCATATTTGTGACGTGCAAAGTTTGTCAAATTTGATATTTTGGTATGTTGGGTATTTGATATGCTGGCAATTTGACTCTTCAGTACTTTGTTGTTGCAAGTATTTGATACCTTTTAAAACTTCATTAAAACAATGGAACACCAGAGCTTTTATTCTATTCCCTCATCCAATTTAATGAAATTCCCTTCATCATGTGCCACGTGTTAAATCAACAACTTTGACCGTACGAAGTTTCAAAAAGAACTGCCAAATATATGAATAAGAATCTGCAAGATAAAGTAAAACATAACTAAGGGTGTAAACCAACCTGACATTACCCACCCAGAGGTCTTACATGCACAGAAACGTCTGAGTGGGTAATGTTTAGATGTTGCGGCTTGATGAGTGGCCAGTGGCCACCACAACTCTTTAGAAGAGGGGAGGGTTGATTGGAAGCTGGGTGTGAAGCAGATCCAGTTTGCTCCCTGATGGAGTTTCTGCTGCTGCTCTTCAGCAATGAAGCCACAGGAAACCTCATCTCCATGGGTGGCTGGTTCAGAGCTGCAACATAGAAGCTTGGCACTTGCAGAAACTTGCTCGCTAACAAATGTGACAGCATGCACTCACTTGCAAGTGAATTCGGTCATGTTTATTTTCACCATAAGTACCTAAATAATGAATTATTATTATTATTAGCCATTGCTGTAGAGATTTCAATGTTCAAAGTGCTCTAGCTCATCATCACAAATATCCTGTGAAATAGGTCATTAGTAATCCCAATTTACAGATGGGGAAGTGAGACAGTGACTTGCCCAAGGCCACCAAGTGAGTTTATGGCTAAGATGGGATTTGAAACCTGGTCTCCCAGTTTCAAGTCTTGCACCTTATCCACAGTAGAAACCCCCTTAACTGGACAACTTGGGGTCATATTTGATGTCTGGATTAGAAAAACATCCAAATAGGACTTCTACTGAAACAGTAGTACAGTGTGATTGAAATTTGAATGGGGCATAAGACATGCCCAGGATAAGCACCAGATAAAGGTGTTTCTACTCCAAAAATACCAAACGAACTAACAAATACCGAGCAAATGACCAAATATTGAATTAACGGAGTACTAAATATTCTTTTCAGTGACCTTTAGAAATGAATCTAGACAATAAACTCACTTTGTGTCCAACCATTTTAATGTACAGAATTCAATTAATGTGAAGTTTGCTGTGAATATTTAATTTAATCTTAGCTCCTATACTATGAATTACATGGACCAAGCAAACTTTTCCTACTCACCTTTTACTGACAAAAGATTAGTAGTCTTTAAATTAAGCCATCGAATTAGGGGAGCTTTTTGATTAGTTAGCATAAAGCAATCAAAATGCACTTATAGGTTCAATAACTTTCAAAACCATGTTCCTTCTGTATATTTTCTGTTATTAGTCATAAAATGCCTGATGCTAACTCTCAGATTCACATTGAAAGATGCTTGAGTTGTTGCTTTGTTTTAAAGTTTTCAGACACTTTTCATTCATTAAAGCTTAGATTTGGATCCATTTCTAACTGTTACAAAAAAGACTCCCCTCCCACCCCCTTCCTCCCCCTCAAATGCTGCATGGAGTAGTATCTGCAAGAGAAGCTTTGGAGAAAACAAGAGATAGAAATGATTATCCATGAGATTCAAATCCATCTCTTTATGATGCATTATATTCATATTCAGCTAGCTTTAAAGAATCCTTCACTGGATCTATGCAGTCAGGTAACACTTCATTTAAGTTGCTTGGTGAATAAGCCAGTTGTCATTTCATACTACTTCTTGGGGGTTAAATGGAAAGGTAATAAAGAGTTTGCATTTATATCAACTTCATTACTCAGTCCTTGCACCAACCTGGGGATCCATACTCATGTCTCGGCAAACGACATATCTTCGGCATCACCTCTATCAAGGTTTTCACATACTGAAGGATAGTTCCTTGTAACTATTAGAGGCAAGAGAAGACAAATTAGCTTTCAGTGATAGGTCTTCTTATTGATTGCATGTTCATTTTATAAAGGACTCTTTTGTGGATTAGCTGGAAGTTTATAGAGCAGAACAAATCCTTGGTTACAAAACACCAAACTGAGCAAAACTTGGTAAGTAATGAGGCTTTGTTAAAAACCTAACCCTCATTCTACATACAGTGAGCAAATCTGGAATTCTTTCATGCTTTTCCCCTGAAGCTCATGCTTTCTTATAGCTTCCACATCAAATTCCGTTTTGAGCTGAGATTTGGGGCATTTTCAGATGGACAAACGAGCCCAGAATAGTTAGAATAAACTCCGGTGCTTATTAGTCAGTGCTTACAAAGTGGTACCTGATTAGATGGACATTCTAGTCTGGGATAAATTAAGTCTGGGATAGCCATGAACAGAACATCGCTGTTAGCACGGTGATACAGGAATCAAGATTGGAGGGGCCCCTGGTCTGGAACTATTGCTGTTGAATGCGAGGTCGGTTGGTAATAAGTTAACAACGATCCGGGAACTGATCCTGGATCCATCAGCCAACCTCGTATGCATTACAGAGACCTGGCTGGACTGAGTCAGGGCCGATATTAGCTGACCTTGTTCCAGTCGGATACTCTGTGCAGCATCAGTACCCTTGACTTGATGTTCTGCACTAGCCTTGAGGCGGGGGAATCCGGTGTTGGGGGGTGTATTGGTTTTACCCCTGTCATGGACAGATCATTACCTCCTCTGGACCAGTCTCCTAGTGCATGTCTGCCCCCGGAAAGGTGCAGGGTCGGTTCGTTGGGTTCGCTTCCAGAGACTTATGGAACCTGAAAGGTTCCAGAATGCTCTAGGAGAGATGCCTTCCGATCTTGATGATCGTTCACTCGATGACCTCATTGAATTCTGGAATAGCTTGTTGGCTGAGGCTATCGACTGAACGACTTCCAAGCGTCCCCTTCCCGAGAGCCAATGGCTGGGGTCGCCGTGGTTTACCGAGGATGAAGCAGGATGGAGGGCGGTTAGAGCGACAGTGGCATCGGACTCGTGCTAAAGCTGACTGATTGCAGCACAAAGCTAGTTTAAGAGCTTATGCTGTTGTGGTGCGGGCAGCAAAGAAGAAGTTCTTTGCTGCCCTCATCGCATCTGCTAAATCACGTCCAGCAGAGTTTTTCCGGGTGGTGGAGAGGCTGGTCAGTCCGGCTTCTCTCCGCCTGGAACTGGAGTCTTCCAGTGCCCACCGTGACATGTTTGCTGATTTTCTTGCGGATAAAATTGCTCAAATTCACCACGATCTCGATGCTGCATTTACAACAGTGGAGGTATCGGAGGCATGGGAAGCCCCGTTGTGTCTGTTGTTCTGCGATCAGTTTCAGTGGGTGTCGTCCACTGACATGGTGGATTTAATTGGGAGTGTCCAGGCCACCTGTTGTGAACTAGATCCATGCCCGTCCTGGCTGGTGAAGGCCAGCCAGGAGACGTTAGGGCCGTTGCTGGCGGGGGTGGTCAACGCCTCCCTTAGGAAGGGCAGGGTGCCGAGCTGTCTTAAAGAGGCGGTGGTGCGGCCCCTGCTCAAGCAGCCATCTTTGGACGTTGACTCCCTAGCCAGTTATCGGCCAGTCTCTAACCTTCCCTTTTTAGGGAAGGTTATTGAGCGGGTGGTGGCACAGCAACTACAGGGGTATCTGAACCGGGTCGGATTTCTTGATCCCTTACAGTCTGGCTTTTGCTCCAGGTTTGGCATGGAGACTGCACTTGTGTGGCCTTGGTCGATGGCCTGCGCCGCGAACTGGATCAGGGCAGATCCTCAATTTTTATCTTATTGGACCTGTCGGTGGCATTTGATACCATTGACCATGAGATGTTGGTGGCAAGGCTGCGGGACTGGGTCGGGATGAGCAGAATTGTTCTTGAATGGTTCCGCTCATTCCTGGCAGGGAGAACATAGTGCGTGGTTCTCAGGGAATGTATGTCGTCTCCCCGGAATCTTGTGTGGAGTCCCGCAGAGTTCTATTCTGTCCCCTCTCCTGTTCAATGTGTATATGCAACCGCTGGGTGAGGTAATGAGAGGGTTCAGCGTATGATGCCATCAGTACGCCGATGATACACAACTCTACCTCTCGTTTTCTGGAGACCCAGGCCTGGCAGTCTTGGTCCTTACCCGGTGCTTAGCAGCTGTAGGAGACTGGATGATGACGAGCTGTCTGAGGCTGAATCCCAACAAGACGGAGGTGATGTTGGTGGGTAGGACTGAGGGGGTGGCGGCTCCCATCATTGGTGGGTTTTGACCCCCCAGGTTGCTCAGGTCCGTGGTCTGGGGGTGCTCCTTGACGCGCAGCGCTGCCTGGATTGTCAGCTGGAGGCTGTGGCAAGAGGAGCATTTCGCCAACTTCACTTGGTGTGATGGCTTTGGCCGTATGTCTTGGACTCAGGTCTGGCCACCATCTTCCATGCTTTCATTACCTCCCGACTGGATTACTGTAATGCACTCTGTGTGGGGCTACCCTTGGTGATGGTCCGGAGGCTGCAGCTGGTGCAGAATGTGGCAGCCCACCTCCTAATAGGAACGGGTCACTGCAAGCACATTACACTGGTGCTCCGGACTTTGCACTGGCTGCCTATTGTCTTCCGGACCTAATTCAAGGTGTTGGTTATGACTTCTAAAGCCCTAAAAGGTTTGGGTCCTGGTTACCTGCGAGACCGCCTCAAGCCTCGGGTCATTTCTCAGCCCCTGCGGTCGGCCGGGGATGCCCAACTTGAGGTCTTCTGGGTACACCAGGTGGCAATAGCGGGGAGGGCATTCTCAGTGGCCGTGCCTCAGCTGTGGAACTCTCTCCCATTGGAGGCCCGTCTTTCCCCTGATCGCCCCTCTTTCTGTAGGTGTTGCAAGACCTGGTTGTTCCGCTGGGCCTTCGAGGAGGGGAGGTGGTAGGGTTCGGGGGTATTTGTCAGCTGCTATTTTATATGTGCCCATTTTATTTATATACATGATACGTTGTATTTTAATGATTTTATTGTTCTATTTTATGTTGTACATCATCCCGGGCTGCCAATGTGCAGGAGGGTGCGGGTTATAAATTTTTCGCAAATAAAATAATAAAATAAAAAAATATATCCTCTGGACAATTGACTTGACATTTCAAAGATCCCCTGGCTGGGACAGAGATGTGATTGCCTCTCTTACTGCATGTTTTCAGCTTTCCAGGACCAATCCTGGGTGGCTCTGAAGCAGGAATAAAAAGGGACATAACTGGGTCTTCAGGCAGAGGGAAGCATCCCAAAAATCAGGAGACATGGTTCACACATCCAGGGTGGCCAATTGTCATCACAATCAAATCCTGCAGCACTGACAAAGGACATAAGAATCCCTTACTGGCTCTTTCCTAAGTAGATGCTTCCAACTTCCCAGTAACAAGTGAAGGAGAGTAGTTGGGGTGCTGTCAGAGGGGGACAGGTTTGTTGGAATTTTATTAATGGTCAAAAAAACCCCAAAAAAACAAAAGCAGCTTGAATTGTTAGTAGCAAGAAAGGAGTTTTATGTGGATATGTGTTAGGAGGAAAAGGATACAGAATTCTTGATGTTGAAACTGGTAATATTGACATTTGCAATGTTGTGTACTTTGATGAAAGACAAAGACCAACCAATGGTGAATTACCAAACCTGGAGTCAAGAATCCAGATGCAAGAGGAACCAAGTGAGCAGGCCTTCAGGCACCAAATGCCAATCTGTGAACCAGAACCAGAAGCAGATTCAGAAGGGGTCACAGAAGCTGCAGGTTCAGAAGGGGTCACAGAAGCTGAGCCAGAACCCAGGCACTCACAGAGGTCCAACAAAGGAGTTCCACCCTTGAAATGCTCCTACCTCGCCACAAGTGCAGAGCTGCAAGAACCCAGCACATGGAAAGATGTTGAAAGGATGTCAACCCATGAAGCTGAAAAATGGAGGAAAGCAGCAAAGGAAGAGA
>QEPC01006817.1:6341791-6379765 GCA_003113815.1 Sphenodon punctatus
GGGGGGCAACAAACAAGGGAACCAAAAGGGGACAGGGCAACAGGACCCAACTCCAGCACCCCCACGAAGGGTACCAGGCATGAGGGTCCCCTGAGGGACAATCAGGTGGGGAGTGAAGCCGAGATGCCCGACACACAATACACACCCGAGAGGGGATCCAGCTCATGGGCTATGGGGGGGCATGGAGATAAGGGAGCACCCCATGAGGGAATTGGATACACACACACAGGCTATAGGAGGAACAAGGAGGTAGGGGGACGGGGGGGGGGGGGATTGGACACACAGGCTATGGGGGAAACAAAGAGGCAAGGAAACACAACAAGTACACACAATCAATGGGCAATCCCTGCTACAGAGCAGAGAACTAGAGACTACTCTACCATATACACAGCAAAGGTTCAAGTGGGGAAGAGATGTTGCTCCACCAGCTTCCTGAGGCCACATCAGTGTTTAAGTACCATCTGTGGCCAATCAGGAAGCTGGGGGTGTGGGCCAGGGAAACAAGCCCCAGCTGGGATAGGGTGCGGCCATGCAAAGGGCAGTAAGACAGGGGAAGGCATACAGAGGAGAAATGCAGGAGATGAACAGGTCTACCAGGTGGCGCAGGCCCCAAAAGCACCTCTCCCGCATCCCAAGGCCAAGGGTTTGTGCCCGGCCCCTGACAGGTGGTCACAGCAGAGACTAATATATGGGTGACATTTCTGCTAGCCAATTGGCATCACAAACACATCTTGTACCACAGTGACAAACATAAGAGAATCCCTGGCATAGGCTCATTCTCTGCAGATGCTGTGCAGGCTTATAAAATTGGGATCCTTTATCAAATCTTTCTGATATTTGGTAGAGATGATCCTGAAGGTGGAAGATACAAGCCCGACAAACTTCATATAAACTGGCTGGACTACAAAGATGTTACAGTCAGAAACACATTTACAAGTAAATTGCTTATAACAACATCAGGACACTTTATCAAATCCTTCTGAAATTTGGTAAAGATAGTAACCTTGGGGAGGGGTATAATGTTGCCATGTTTCATCCAAACCAAACAGGAGACAATGTTGTTACAACCAGGAATGTGTATGCAGATTTTTGTAAAATACTAAAATTCAACTGCTTATCAGAATTGATTCCCTTTCTCCAATCTTTCAAAAATTTGGCACATATAATGCTGTCCATTGGGGGTACACCTTAATGGGTCATTCAAATAGAATGAAAAATAAAAAAGTTACAACTGAAAATGTGTTTTTTATTGAAACCAAACGAAAAAACAGAAACAAAACAAAAAGACTAATGAATTATAACAAAAATGATTGACATTTCAATAATGAAAATGAAAGTAATAACAAAAACAAGAGAGAGATACTGTGCACATCCCTAGTAGATCAAGTCATCTCCTAAATTTTGTTTAGAAAAACTAGATGGATTGAGCTTCTAAAACTTCGTACTAAAAAAAAAAAAAATCTCCTTTCCAAACCTTGGGTCATACTTGATGCTCTTTATGTTAAAACATGTTACAATTTTTCTATAATTTCATAACTTCAAGTATGAAATTCAGCCATGCTATAACTGTATCCTCCTAAGTTTTCTACAGGGCTTTACTTGCAGGGACCCTGAGTCTGCAATTTCCAAGGGGGGCTGACTAAGACCAGACCACCTCCTCCAAAACACCAGGGAGCTGCTACACAAAGGGGCAGGATCTATACACCTTTCACTCCTCACTATCCGGAGTGCATAAACTGCCCTGAGGAAAGGGACAAAAAGATCACGGGAGGCAATCTATTCCCACCCCCATACACACACCCAAGCCCTGTTGAAGCAGTGGTACCAGCTCCAGGAACAAGCGGGTAGGGCTACGTACCTGGTTTTGGATAAAGCCCAAGGGCTGGAAAACAGTTCCCTACTGGCTATGGAACATACAAACATAAGAAGTGCCATATTGGGAGCAATGGTCTATTAAGCCATTAATTAATTGTTCCATTAATCGTTAATGGAATGATTCCCTGGTTCCACACCCCTCAGTGATCTATTGAGCTCTGCAGCCTGTCTCCAACAGGCGCCATTCTTGATTGCTTTGGAGAAGTACCCAAGAGGTCATAATGGAGTGATCCATTACCCGGTTGTTCACTCCCAGCTCCCAACAGTTAGAGGTTCCATCCCACAACCTACGAGGCGAATAGCCGTTAAATGGACCTACCCTCCAAGAACTTATCCAATCCTTTAAAAAACCCAGCTATGCTACTGATCTTGGCCACATCCTCTGGCAACAAATTCCACAAGTTAATTGTGCGTTGAAATAATCTTATATTTGTTTTAAATCTGCCACTAGTTAGTTTCATGCAGCATCCCCTAATTCTAGTACTATTGGAGGGGTAAATAACTCCTTATTTACTTGCTCCATGCCCCTCATTTTATAAACTTCTATCATATCCCCTCTCATTCATCTCTTCTCCAAGCTGAAGAGCCCTAAATTAATCAAGCTTCTCCTCATACAGAAGCCATTCCATACCCTTGATCATCTTTGTTGTCCTTCTCTGTATCTTTTCCTGTTCTACAATATCTTTTTTGAGATGGGCAACCAGAACTGCACACAGTATTCAAAGTGTGGTCACACCACAGATTTATACCGCAGCACTGTGATATTTTCTGTTTTATTCTCTATCCCTTTCTGAATAATTCCTAACACTATTTGTATTTTTGATCACTGCCATACTGAGCTGAGTTTTTCAATTAACTGTGCAGAAGGACTCCAACACCCTTTTCCTGAGTGAAAAAACCTAATTTAGAACCCAGCATTATGTATAGGTAGGATTATTTTTCCTACGTGCACCACTTTGAATTGTCAACATTGAATTTCATCTGCCTTTTCGTTGCCCAGTAATTCCTAACAGTCTGCTGCAGTCGACTCTGCAGATTTGATCACCTCACTTTTTACTCCCTTTTCTGGATTATTAATGAATATGGACCCAGTACAGACCCCTCGGGTACCCCAGTATTTGCTTCTCTTCATTGTGAAAACGGACCATTTAGTCCTACCCTTTGTTTCCTATCCTTTAACCAGTTACCGATCTATGACAGAATACGGCTTCCTATCCAATGACTACTTAGTTTTCGCAGCAGTCTCTCATCAGGGACCTTATCAAACACTGTCTGAAAATTCAGATACATTATGTCAGCCGGCTCATCCTTATCCACATGTTTGTTGACGCCCTCAAAAAATTCCAATAGATTAGTGAGGCACAACTTCGCTTTGCTAAAACCATGTTGGCTCTCCCCATGTGGTCATATTTTTCAATATGCCCAATAATTCTGTTCTTCACAACTGTCTCCACCAGTTTGCTCAGCACTGATGTCAGGCTCACCGTAGTCAGCCCTGCAGCCTTTTTTATGTTAAGTGTTATATTGGTGTTATGTTCGCTACCCTCCAATCCTCAGGTACAGCAGCAGATTTTAATAAGTTACAAGGAATCAAGAATGTGGAGGACAAGTATTTAGGTGAACCCATCCAGCCAGGCATATGCACCAGGCAGGGCCCAGGAAGTAGGTACAATACAGATAAGAGGAAGTCCTGTTTGTGGGCTGAGATGAAGGCATTTCCCTGTCTTTGAGCTTTCCCTGGGGGAACTGGACCCCACCTCCTGGCTGCCCACTAAATAGCATCCATCTATGCCTACTCAGCCCAACCCAAGAATCTGAAGCCTCATCTTTTCTTTGACCTCTACGCCATTTCAAACACAAGTTAGAGCAGGGGTAGAGAACCTTTTCCATCCCAGGGTGCACTTTGAAAATGAGTACATGCTCTGAGGGCCGTATACAAGTTGGAGGTGGGGGTGCACTCAAGAAAAGAAGGGCCCATATCATGAATTTGAGCCATGGATCCTTGTGTGCATGCCCTCATCTTTGCACCCTTTCCCTGAGCTCAGTTTTTCAGTGGTTGGAGGTAGGAACTGGATCCAGGGGCCAGGTCCAGGAACTGGAAAGGAGCCACAGACAAACTTGCTGAGCATCACATTTGGCCCATGGACTTGAGGTTCCCCACCCCTGAACTAGAGATTGTTACACTAAGCAACGGAGATTGCTCCTCAGATTATCAGCATATCATCTTAGAAAACAAACAAGCAAACAATCTGCCCATAAGCAGATGCACCTTTGAGGTTATTGGTTTAATCTCATTGGGTGAGAACTAATGAGACGTTATCTTGCTGCAGTCCGGGTCTGGTCTGTGCAGCCCCCACTCACTTGTTTAACTTTGGAGATATTAAACAGTCAGAAGAGAACAGTAAGGGTGCATGGAGGGGCTGATATTCCTCCAACTACACAGAGGGATAAGGTTATCCCAGGTGTTGTTCTTAGGTTAGCCTCGTGGAAAGTCTCAGGCTGCAAGTCCAAACTCTCCAATCCAGATTGGTCTTACTTCTTGGGGAAGAATTATGATGTGGTTTGCCTTCAGGAAACTTGGCTGCAAAAGGGGGAAGACAGTCAAGGTGCAAGGGTTTCGAATTTATTCCTTAGCTGGCATCAAATCAAAAACGAAAGGTTGGTTATCGGACGGATTGGCTATATTAATTGCCAATAAATATCCGCGCATGTGTAAGACACTGTCAACTAAGAGAAGAATGTCAGGTGGAGCTTTGTGACCTGCCGTATGGAGATCAGATTCTGTTGTTAAATTTATATATCCCCCCCTATACTTCCCCCTATTACAAACCGGACGTCTGGGTGGTACTGGAAGAGATGATAGATCAATTTGGCACCTTATATCCTGCACAATCTTAGTCGTTGCCGGGGACTGGAATGCCAGAATAGGACCTGACTTCAATAATGATCCAAGTTCAAGCCTAAATAGTTTAGGCTGGATCCCTAAAAGGAAAAGTAGGGATATTGTAAAAAATGAAGCTGGGGTTGCTATGATAACAATGCTTCAAACATGTGGTATGGCTGTATTAAATGGGAGTGGGACAGAGGATCCAGCGGTTATTTTACATTCATTAGCACCACTGCGAGAAGTGTGGTGGACTAATATAGTGGTCACTGTATGCTATTGGGATAATTTAGAACATTTTAGGATAATTGTTCGGCCTGAAAGCGATCATATGGTCCTGAGTTTAGACATTAATCTACGTAAGGTAATCGATCCAGATGTGACTAGAGCTGAGAGGGAAAGGCAAGGTTCATGCAGGGCTTGTATCAGGTGGACTATTGTCCAAGCGGTTGAAACACTGGAGGTGCTAAGGGGGCAAGAACTCCTTGAGCGAAGACAGTGAACAACAGTAGGTGGAGAGGAAGATGTAGATTCCTTGAATGGAGACTTCATAACAATATTAACTACATTAGGTACCAACATCTTGTCCCACAAGGTTGGCCAGATAAGAACTGAAGCCAATAAGTGGTTTGATAAAGAGTGTAGGGCAGCCAAGGGCAGGCTTGCATGAGCCAAGGTTAATTGGCTCAAAACTTATTCAGATACCACCAAACATGAATATATGACAGAAAGATGTAAATATAAGGCCCTAATTAAATCCAAAAATCTGCATCACATGAATCTCATATGGGCTAAATTAGAGGTAGCTGCAAGAATGAAGAACATGAGGTTGTTTTTGGTCCACAGTAAACTCCGAATCCAACTCCAATTTAACAAACCCAGTAGATACAATAGAGGAGGAAATCTGGGTAGCCTTCTTCGATGACCTTTATAACGAAAAGGGCAGGGAGGTAGAAACTGAATTAGCTGAATCCTCCGGCCCGTCAAAGATAAATAGGCGCCAGGGATTCGATTAACTTGTAAGAGACATGGAGGTCAACGCGGCAATTAAGTCATTAAAACGAAATAAGGTGCCTGGTCCTGACTATATAATCGCCGAGGCTCTGCAAGTAAGTCCAGAATGGTGGGCTCCCATGCTGGCAAATTACTTTACTCAAATAAATATAACAAAGAAGGTTCCCTGGAGATGGGGTATAAGCACTATTGTCCCATTTTTCAGGAAGGGTAACCCCAAAGATCCAGGGGCTATAGACCAATCAGTTTGTTGCCAGTAATGGGAAAATTGTACACCAAGCTTCTTCTTGGTCACTTAGAAAATTGGGCATATGGTCAAGGTTTGATCTCGAAAGAACAGTTCAGATTTCGCAAAAGTTGTTCTACAACAGACAATTGCTTCATAATGTCCCTTATTATTGCTAAATATACTAAAATAAGGGCTGGAAGGTTATTCCTAGCATTTATTGACCTTAAAAAGGCATTTGATTCTGTATCAAGAGAGAAACTCTGGCGTAAAATGCAACAGTTGGGCATAAATGAAGATTTGCTGGCACTAATAATACAGGTACACAAGGATAACAAAGCAAGAATAAGAGTAGGAACCCGCGGGAAATTGTCAATCCCTATATTAGTAACAAGAGGAGTTAGACAAGGTTGCTTACTATCACCCTTATTGTTTAATATATACTTGACCGATATTATTAAAAAATTGCTAAATGAAGAGAGTCATCCACCAAAGGTTAAAGATCAGATGGTAATGGCATTGCTATATGCGGATAATATTGTTTTAATGTCTCAAATCAAAAGAGGCTTACAAAATCAGTTAGAGAACCTATTGGAGTACTGCGAGGAAAATGAGCTTCGTATACATTTTTTAAAAATCACAGATTATGGTAATGGGGAAAAAAATCTTTGAAATATAATTGGAAAATAAAAGGAAATGAGCTTCTTCAAGTGGAATCATACATTTACCTCGGTATTACCTTTAGTATTAATGGCTCCTGGCATAAAAAGGCATACAAAACAAATTGCGCTAAAAGCTACAGTTTCCTCGAATGGGATCTTAAGACTGGCAGCAAGATTGGAGCATGTTAAAACCTCTATTATCGTGAAAGTCTTTAGGGCTAAGGTGCAGTTGTTGCTATCCTATGGCATGGAAATAATTTCGACAGACAAAACCGATGCCCTTGAGGTAGTTCAAAATAAATTTCAAAGAGGTTTGCTAAGGGTCCCGCAGGGAGTACCTGGGGCAGTAGTAAGGGCCGAGATGGGCATGCTGGCGATTAGTTGCATTGGAAGGCAATCCTGCATTAGGTACTGGATTAAGTTGTGCAATCAGAGCAGCACTGCCTTGGCCTTCCAATGCTTGATGGAAGAACTAGAATGTGAAGGTGTACTACATTACCCCTGGTTAATTCAAATGTCGGCTTATTTGAGGTACATGGGATTGCCAACTTCATGTCTTTGGGGGGAAAATGCCTCTCAGCAGAAGTCTGATGACTGTTAGAGTGGCCGATATAGCCAGACAAGAAGATTTGGCAGCAGTAGCTTCCTGGAAAGTGGCCCCATGGTATTGTCACTTTAAGCAGGAGCACAAATTGGAAGGATACCTGGATAAGTTGACTGATCAAAGGCTGTGTAGAAATTTTGTGCTGCTACATTTTCAATTGTATAATTCAGCAGTCACCTTAGGACGTTACGCTGGAAAACCTTATGAGAGGCAAACTTGCCCTTGTGAGGCATTGTAGGTGGAGGATGTGCAACACATCTTGTTCAGATGCCCCCTTTATGCGAACATACAACAAGCCTGGCTAGAGCCATTGTGGGAAGGGAAGGAATATCTGTCTTTATACCATAAAATGGAATTGTTATTGGCCACATATACTGAAGGTATGAGACTGGTAGCATCCTTTGCACTTTTAGCTGCAAGAATTCACGAGGAAGTCGGGATATAAGTGAGCAAGCGGGGCTTCTAGATGCGGGGGAATGTAAGGCGGCAGTTATCCATAGACAGTGGCGTTTCTTCTTTAATACTAAACCTTATTACATGGTGTGTTATTCTAATCATATGCTGGTCCCGGGTATAGCTTAGTGCCCACAAATAGATGCATACCAAAATTAAACTAAGTATATTCATACCTGACTAGGCGGTATCAGGGGCTAAGCTCTGCCAAGAAGACCCCCCAAAAGAGCAAGCCTATATTCCAGTGATATAAGGTTTAATCCTAATCTCTTGTTATGACTAATTTTCGGATTGTAAGAATAAGTGATCTCTCTTGATTGCAAGGGTCACATTTTTTACCAAATACCAGGAAGCTCCCCTGATCAGATTTGAGTAGAGGATAATGGTAAGTACCCGAATTTTAATTTGACTTACTTTATTTTAAATGTTGTACTGTTTGCCTCTCAGGAAGAGGAAACTCGAATTGTTATGTTATCCTGTGTTTGGATCATCTTTTGTATGTTTTATATCGTATGTATGTTTACTGACACTTATAATGTGATATGTCATGTTTTTACTTGGAATTTGGTATTTGGCCATGGCGAAAGCTAGTGCTTAATAAATAAATAAATAAACAAACACACACTTGTTTAACGTGTCCAACCTAATAAATGGGCAGCCCCCGAGTATATTTCATGCACTGCAGGCAGCCCCCACTGGCAGCGCAAGTGAGAGTGGAGAGAAGGGCAGGAAGCAGTCGCTCCTCTGACACTCTAAGATTTCCACTGCGGCTATGGTGCTGCCAGACCTGTGCGCTGCATGCAACCTAATCTACAGGATGTGGACATGTGGGTGCACATTAGCCCACACAGCGGGCTCCACATTCTCTGAGACCACGCCATGAGTTGGGGCTGAGGGTCCAGTGGTTGGTGACATGGGCGTAACTACCATTGGACAAACAGAGACATTCGTCCCAGGGCCCATACTGGCTGGGGGCCCAATATCCAAGGTACTTAAGCCATCTTTCCCCCCCCCCCTTTTTTTTTTCTTTTTTAAATTGCCACCTGAGCTGGCTGGGGGCCCTTCTGGCTGTTGCATGGGTCCCCTCCCTGCCCATGGTTGCAACCTCATGTTTGACACAATGTTGCAACCACAGACAGGGAGGGTTCACCCCCCTGGCAGTGGTGCTGCGTCGTGGAGGAGGAGTCCTCCCCACCAGTCCAGACCCGGACGGATTGGTTTGAGGGAGGCCCAGCCCAAGTGGAAAGGAGCCGCGCAGCAGCTCCACTCAGTAACTGAGTGGAACCACCGTCTGGCACCTTCCCACTCTGGCACACCCTGCATTGAGCCGGTCCAGCCTGCCCCAGTCCACCCAACCAGCCCCCGGCCTACAGAGCTGGTCAGGTGGGCCGGGGCAGCAATGACACTGCTGCTGCTGGCCATGCTTGGCCCCAGCATGCGGGCAGTGTGTGAACGAGCGAGCCACGAGGGACAGAGTACACCATGAGACCAGCTCACCGCCGGCCCAGAAGATGGATGGGCCCAGCAGCAGGCCACCAGCAGCACGCCTCAGACTCTACAGGGAGGAAGTAAGTCCTGAGCACCAGCAGCCCAGTGCCCCTAGGCCGGCCGAGCTGGGAGGTGCTCACTGGCAGAAAACAAAAAGGGAGGGGACACGGACATTTCTTGTCCCTGGGCCCATCCCAAGCTAGCTACGCCCCTGGTTGGTGACCCCATATCTGGTAGGTATGAACATCTAATGAACAGGCAGGTGGACACCCACCTGGTGTGAGCTATCGATTCATTTGTTAACACCCACTGTCTCAGACGAGTACATAACACCACGCTAATATTAGAACAAAAAATGGAATGAGTTTCTTAGCCAATCAAAAACAAGAGTCTAAACATGCATCTCTGGCCGAATTCACACCTGACGGTGGCAGCGGCTTTAAAACTGATGCAAGACAAAGACGCGATGGAGGCAGGAGCTGGATGCTGAAGTAGTGCAGGTGCAAATGGGGTTCTACCACAAAGTTACTCGTGGATGACAGGGTGCAAAATCCAGTCCTGTCATCTGTGAGTAACGTTGCAGCAGAACCCCATTCGCACTCGCGCTACTTCCTGCATTTGGCTCCTTCCTCCGCCGTGTCATTGCCTCACGCACTTTCAAAGCCACTGCCACCGTCAAGTGTGAATGCAGCCTCTGTTTAGGCATCAGTGTCTGAGAATCTTTCTGATCTAAGCCTTCCAAAGTTTTGAGCTTGCCATCACCAGTTTCAGCCCCTGCTGTTACCAGGCTCTTGACGATCTTCAGCAGTTCCTCCATCACCACGGCAATCCCTTGGTATCCTAGGAGCCGGCAGATTGTCTTGAAATGAGGCGGTCCCACAAAATTGCGGTAGGAGCTGTAGATGTGGCTGTAGGCAATGTTGAGTGGCTGGAAAATAGGAAACACAAAACCAGTTACTGGGGCAGACCTTATTTAAATAACCACAGCCAAATATGCTTTTCAGAACAGCTATTTAATCTCCTATTGCTACTAGCAACCTTTATGGGACATACATTTTCTCAGTCTACTTGGTGCTTCGTGTGGGTTTCTTTTTTTAGTCTCACTTTACAACAGTGACTGAAATAAATGACTGTTCATTTTTAACTCTTGCTATTCATTGTCGTTTTCCAGGATGGCTGCATAATTCTTTCAGAAAAAAATGCTGGTTAATGTCTTCAGAAGTGCCAAAAGGGGTGCACAATCACATCAAATATAGCTTTTGTCTAGGTACTGCGTAGTGACTATCACCTGTCAAGATTCTTAGCACCAGAGAAGTAGGTTACTTCTCCATCAACTACGCGCAGTCTGTTTGTGCTCTGGTGAGCTTGCACTCTAAAGAGCACAAACAGACTGCATGATTGCAGCAATTTTAAATGCACTGACTCTGGAGCAAGCTCTATTATTCCTCAGTAAGCGTGCTTAGGATTGTGGTTTATGTTGGAGTCTGCGTGGTTTCAACTGAGTGCTCCCATAACCTCCAAACCAAAGATAACACCATTATGCTGTAAAATAGTTTTGAGGAGTGGCAGAGGAACAGAAAAAGGAGGGGAGGGAGACTAGGGATCATTTGGTGTGTAGAGCTCGTCTTGCCTTGCCTTTCCCAAAACACTATTTCCTACATTGGTTACATTACCCACAGTCCTTGCTTCTCTCTACTGTTCTACCACATCATATCCCTGTAGCCCTGAAATTTGATTTCCTGGGCTCCTGCATACATTTGACTTCAGCCAATCCCACCAATATACTTGGTGCTGTAGAATCATGATTAGAGACAGGTCCCTACCACCCGAGGGCTTTACAGTCTAGGAAAGGCAAGGGAGGGAAGACAAGGGACAGGAGGGAAGAACATAGAAAGATCCAGAGAGGCATTCATGAAGTTGAGAAGTTGAAGGAGCACTTGCTTAGCATAGTTACAGGGGAGAAGGGGGCGCTGAGGGAAAGGACAGTCACAGTCAGCATCAGGCGAGCACAACAACCCCAGACAAATAACACGGTCCCTTAAAGGAAGGTGCCTGACTGCAGTAGGTATTTGGCAGTGTTAGGGCCACCTTTCTATCTTTTTCTAGTAAGCAGACTCCCAGACAGACTTCCTTCTTTTGTGCTCTTTTATTCATGTATGCTCATTCTACCACAAAACAAGCTTGCAAGTTACTGGAGCCCTCCCTGAAGCAAGATTTCCCACCTGGGCTCTCTGTTCCTCTCTCATGGAGTCTTGCCTAGTGGTGATCTAGCCCAGCTGGGGTCTGAGCATTCCACTAAGGCCTGGCTTCAGCAGGGATTTCTCTCAGTATCCTTCCAGCTGCCCCACTCAACTGCAGACAATAAGGGAGACAGTCACAGCACCAGGCAGCTTACAGTGTAGGTGCTGGAGAGGAAAGTAAGAGATAGCTTGGAGAGCAAAGTAACTGCACAGCATTTGTTAGGTAAGGGGAAGACTTTTCACAACTAAACAGCTAAGGAGAATGAGAACATCAATTATAACAGTTGGCAAAGAAACAAACTGCAGAAGCAGTGAGATTGAACATGGGAGACACTTCCTCTATCTCATGGTTGGGGAACGTTGTGTGTCTGTGGGCCATGTTGGCCATTTTAAAATGGCTAACGGGGCACATAAAAACATGCAGAGGTACTGACCTACATCACCCCAAATTCTTCCTACTTAATCCAGAGTCTATGTTATTTCAGTGTCAAATTACATTAGAAGCTCTATTTGAGACAGCCATGAGGAGGAAGTTGTAGGGAATTGCCTCCGCTCACCCCCCCCCTCCCGGTACAGGGGTGGCAGGCGGTAGGTCCCTTGCCACGCCCACCTAGCAAGGAGTGGGACGGCTGGAAAGTTTTTTCCACCTCTGGAGCTGCATCAGCCCCAGAGGTGGGAAATCAGCGCAGTGCGCGCTACTTGGGAGGCCCAGCCGGGGTTGCTAGGCAACCCCGGCTGGTGGTAATAGGCTAGATTGAGTCATGTGGGCCCTGCTCAGAAGGCGGGGCTCACACCTAGGGGAATTTTCAGCTCCGGCCTCACTTCTAGCTGAAGCTGCAACAAAAATGGCAGCGGGTAGCGCGACGCCCCAACAAGGACAGAGCTACAGCCGCGTTTTCCCTGCTGCAAGACGGAACCTCCCAACACATGGGGAAAAACAAGAAAAACTCCACTGCGGCAGCCCGGAAGCGGTGGCATGAGGCCGCTCAGCCAACCCCTGCCGACGGGGAGGCAGGTGAGAGAGTGCCGCGTGAGGAGATGGAGGGCTTAGCCCCCATCCTCCTGGTATGGGAAGGACCCCTGAAGAAAGGGGGGAAATCTCCCTAGGGGCCGGGAAATCCCCCATCCTCCGAGAAATTGAGGGGCCCGCAGGGGAAAGGAGGGAAATCCCCCTAGGGGCTGGGATAGCCCCCATCCTCCCATCAATTGAGGGACCCGGGGGGGAGAGGGGGGAAATTCCCTGGGGGCCCGGATGGCTGCCTGTGAAAGCCTGCTCCAGCAGCTGGTGGGGGGTGTAGCGGTGAGCCCTTCAGCCGCAGCCGTCCCGGGAGCCCCCACATGTCCCTCACAGGTGGGTGCCCCCCCTGCGGCAGAGCTCTCCCTGCGAAGGGGCAGGTGCCAAGTAAACCCCAGTGGGATGGGGGGACTCCGGGGGCCCAGGCACGTAAAGCCATAAGGCCCGTGCGTGGCCCTCCCAGGCCACCTTCTTCTTTTGAGAGTCCACCCCCCCACTTGCACTGGGGGCTGCCCCTGTGGGGCATGAGCCTGGGCCAGGACAAGGTCCTGTAGTGAGTGGCACCTGGCCGCCAGCAGGCGATCCCCTTGGGGGACCTGCCTACCCTGGTCCCTCTGGGTTTGGCCAGGCAGCCACCGGCCACTCCACGGCTGCCCGGGCCATGGCCCCTCTGGGCTGGGGAGCCCCTTCTTCCCTTTCTCCAGCCCAGGCCAGAGCCAACCGACGTGGCACCACGAGGCTGTGACGACGTCGACCTGCACCAGCGGCTTGACCAGACGGAGAGGGCCCTCCAGGTGCTGATCCAGCAGCGCACCCAGACGGTAGCAGTCTAGCAGGTGCCAGCACCCTCAGTCCAGCATATTGTACCCACAGTCCTGCCAGCTAACCATTCAGGTGAGGGGGAGACCTCCACGAGTGGGTATAATGCTGGGGGAGGCTAGGCGATGCTGCAGTTCCAACAGGAGCCAGCCTTAGGAGGCACCACGATTGAGGGGGCAGCACTAGACCCCCACCAGGGCCAAGGCATGGCCAGTGGACCGACCCAACTGGTATGGTGGGGCGGGACCTGGGTTCCCATAATACCCCCGCCACCGCCGGCCTGCGTGCCCACGGGCCCGGTAGGGACATCGCCCCCCTCCCGACTGCCGCAGTGATTTCCTCGTCTATTGTGGGGCAGGCACTCCGGGTGCAGACTCCCATGGCACCCCCCAGCCACCGGGTGGAGGGCAAGGGTGGAACTACCCCGTGACAGCCTCAGGCGGGTGCTGCTGCGGGATGGCCTGCGGCTACTCCATGGTTTCCGACCCAATTGGAGGTCACCTACTCCCGGCCACCAAGGAGTGGATCTGGAGGGGGGGGGGAATACCTGGATTTGTTTGCCCTCCTGTTTAGCGATCCTATGATGGATCCCGCTGAGCAGCAGGACAAAAAAGAAAAAGAACGTTTCAAATGCCCCAAGGCTGACCGAAACTGGTCAAATTGGACTGCTGCCTTTTCCATTTACATGGGGGTTATGATACAGGCCTATCCTGCCAGGGCGGCAGACTTGCTGAAGTACACCGAAATCGTGCGGCAGGCCTATGAATTTGGCCCAGCAGGGGCCTGGCTGCAGTACGATGAGGCGTTCCGCCATTGGGCTGCGTATACCCCAGGCCTGAAGTGGGATTTGCACGCCCATGGCCTCTGGCTCAACTGCATGAGCGGGGTGGGGAACGTGCCCAGATCCGACAGTGGCCATTTATTGGCAAGGGGGGGGGGCCTCATCCGCCACGGAGTCCTTTTGTGACGAAGGTCGGAAAGGGGCAGCTTCGTCCACCGGACAGTGTTGGGAGTTCGGCCGCTTTGGGAGATGTTCTCGAGCGGCCTGCAAATTCCGTCATGCGTGCTCCATGTGCTCGGGCCACCATGCAGCCTCAGCATGTCCACGGGGAAAACCCACCTCAAAAGGGAAAACTTTCGCCGGAGGGGTTGGGAAAGGCGCCCCCGGTAGCAGTAGCTCAGGACCTACAGGCAAAAGCCCCAACATCAATTAGGGCCACCTAGCTCAAGCAAGCCCTTCGAGGTCACCCAAACCAGGCAGAGGTGGCGTATGTTGTGGCGGGATTCCAGCAAGGTTTGCATATCCCAGCATTTGAGGTTCAGCACCACCGCGTGGCTCCAAATCTTAAGTCCATGATGGGGATGGAGCGAGTAGTCCAGGAAAAAATCCGGAAAGAGTGAGTGGAGGGCAGAGTCGTGGGTCCATTCTTGATCCCCCTTTTCCCAATATGGTCACCTCTCCTTTAGGCGTGGTACCCAAGAAGGCCCCTGGGGAGTTCCAACTAATCCCCCATTTATCTTACCCCTGGGGCAGCTCAGTCGGTTAGGTATGCGTCGTTTGACTTGGCTGTGTCCCTAGTTAGGTCCTTCAGCCCGGGCGCTACCCTTGGGAAGTGTAACATTAAGTCTGCTTTTCGTCTGCTCCCAGTTCACCCAGAGAGTTTTCCTCTGCTGGGTTTCCATTTTGACGGCATGCATTATTTTGACAAGGCCATGCCAATGGGGTGTTCGACCTCCTGCTCGGCTTTCGAGTGGTTCATCACCTTTGTCGAGTGGATCGTCAAGCAGAGATCTAGCAGCGAGGGAATCACTAAATATCTCGACGATTTCCTATTCATTGGCCAAGCTGGCACAGAGGACTGCTCAGACTTGATGCACACCTTTCACGCCGTGGCAGAGGAATTGGGCATCCCCCTGGCCCCTGAGAAGACAGAGGGACCAACCACCAGACTGACCTACCTCGGCATTGAGTTTGACACAGAGACGGCTGTGTCCCGCCTCCCCCGTCCTGTAAAGACTAACTGAAGACTCTACATTTTCTAGGTATTTATTCATGCAAGACTGTGGGTATTAAATGCGACAGTGACCTGCTTAGGCCCATGGGCCACAGTCACATTTGTTGGAGCCCTGCCAGATATTTGTCATGGATTTCTCCCAGACACGATAGTGGCTAGCCTAGGCTTTGATTCCAGAGACCTCCGGGGTCACAACCCAGGCTACCATCTGCCCCTCTTGGGCCAGAGGGGGCAACAGCAGGCTATAATGTTTGTTATAGTCTGCCGTGGCCCAGTCTGGATTCGGTCTGCCATGGCGGGAGAGGGGAGAAGGCAGGAGAGGAGGGGTGCTGGGTAGAGTGGGGGCTTCCCGCCCTCCCCAGCACATTTGTTGACTGACTGGACCTGATCCTGACCATGTTGCCTGTGGTTTCCCAGTAGGGTTGCCACCTATGCACATTTTTAAGGAACACTTATTTTTCTAAGTGGCAGTGCAGGGCCTGCAACAGGTATTTCTTCATAAGTGTTCCTTTAAATTTTGCATAGGTGGTAATCCTCCTTCCTGGTCTCGACTGCGTTGGGCTGGTGGTGCTCTGCTGTCACTTCTGTTAACACCTTGTGTTAAGAGTACCTGGTTCCAGTCAGGCTGCTTTTAAACGAGGCGCGCTGAAGCGCCTCCTCAACGCCGCATTAAAGCAAAGCCGCCGGAAGTGACGTTCTCCCCTTTGCCGGCGGCGGCTGGAGACACGGGGCTTCGGAGCGGCGTGTTCTTAAGACTTCAATTATCAGNCTCCAAAGCCCCGTGTCTCCAGCCACCGCCGGCAACGGGGAGAACGTCACTTCCGGCGGCTTTGCTTTAATGCGGCGTTGAGGAGGCGCTTCAGCGCTCCTCGTTTAAAAGCAGCCTGAATGTAGTCCTATGCCTATATTGGTTGGTCAGCACGTCAGAGAATAGGTTGGAGCCTAATTTGGCCTGGGGCTCTAGGAGAACTCGCTATTGCTTCTCTGAACAGTTTTTGGAAACAGAGAGAATGGTGCAGCATTCAGAGATCTAAGCAGGGATAAAGGAACAAAGATGAGGAGGGGGGAATTAATTCAGTCACATACTTTCAATGAGCTATGGCCCTTTTTAAACAGGCTGCGGCTGGGTGGGTGGGTGTGGTCCGTGGGCACACCACTGCGGGAGTGGGGCAGGTGCACATGGGCGCACACCCATCCCCCTGCATGGAGCAACCAGTGCTTTCACTGGTTACTCTGTGCGTGGGGGGGTGGGGTGGGGATGTGTGGGTCATGAGCGTGTGCACCCACACGCCTCCACATTTACACGGGGTGCTCCCCCGCGTGGACAATGGATGTCCATGCATTGTGTAAAAAGGGCCTATGATTTGATTTTAATTACGTGTAAATTCTCAGAATGCCCAACACCCAGTCTGCTAATGTGGGCTAAGGCCCAAAAGAAAATAACTGCATTCTTTTTCCTTGGCCCTACTTTTAATTAAAATTATTGTTACATCAATAAGTGGCACTAAATATATGCCTGAAAACTAAAGCCAGCTGGCACGAAGCACGCCTCCCAAAGAAATGCTGATGAGCTGCCTGCCTGGGGTCTGCTAATAGGGCTTCAGTTAAACATAGGGATGATGAAACACGCTGCATCCCAGTTACACTGTGTAGTTCTCCTCCCACTCACTGTGCTGTGCGTTTTAAAGGCTTTGGACCACAGGCTGCATGCCTTCATGCAGTGGAAAGTGCACTTTCCTCTGCAGACATTGCAGAGGGAAATATTTTGGGTTAGGT
The DNA here is from genome assembly GCA_003113815.1 of Sphenodon punctatus. Classification (NCBI taxonomy): domain Eukaryota; kingdom Metazoa; phylum Chordata; class Lepidosauria; order Sphenodontia; family Sphenodontidae; genus Sphenodon; species Sphenodon punctatus. The sequence goes on from QEPC01006817.1 coordinate 6,358,863, forward strand.
ATGACTACCATGCTAAGGAAGTGGTTTCCATACTGTGGTTCTTGAGGCCATGGTAAGTAGGGGTCTGAACAGGGCCCAAGCACAACTGCATTGGATCCAACCCCAACCTACCCCCAAGGCAGCCTGGTTCTTCCGAGCCCGGGCTTGATATGTCTGGGTATTCTCCCTTCATGCAGTACCATGATGGCAGAAAAGGGGCAGAATTAAGCCCCACCCCCTTTTCAATATGGCCACACCCCCTCCTGATCATTGTGATGTCGCAATGCTTTGTAAGAGGTGGAGTCCCTGTAGCTAGGGAGCTTGCCCCATCTTAAGGGGCTTGGCCAGAGAGTGCACCTGATCCACACTGGCCCCAACAGGACTAGTCGGGCCCTGTCAGGCTTCTGTCTCTGCTGCTAAGCCATGGAACCATAATAAACACTAACATTTATGTTTCATAGGACAGCAGGAAGTGCAAAGGGACTGTAGTATTCCCAGCCATTTTCTTTGCTCTGCCATGCCAGCTGCAGCTACAGGCAAGTTGGTACCAGTTCCACTGGCACCATTGCCATCTTCAGGGGAAGCAAGAATAGTGGACGATGGAAGGGACATGTGCTGGCTGCATGAGGTACATTACTGTCTGCCCTCTATCTGCAGACTGCTGCAACCAACCTGATTGTAACCAAGCCAAGCACACGCACCTGAGACTTCGCATCCGCTTGAATGTTTGTTTGTCTTCTCCCCTGTCTCTCCCACTGTCCCCTCTCCCTGTCTCCCCCTCCTTGTCTTTTAGATTGTAAGCCACAGGCAGGGACCGTGTCTATTCCTATGTTCTGTACAGCACCAGGCACATGGCTGGCGCTATATAAATGTTTATAATAATAAAAATATGGTGATCTCCTAGTTCAGTGGCCTACGCCTAATGGCAGTGCCACTGGCAAGAGCTGAAGCCACCTGCCTTGTGCATTTGTGTCCAGGCCTACCGAGTGTTCCGTGAGAAATTCTGAGGGCTGACAGTGGTCTATAATCCCAAACATTAGAAACCACTGTTCTAAAGGGATTCCCTGTCATTCCCATGACCAAGAACACCTAGCAATCCCCAAGGAGTGATACAGTCTACTAAAGGGAAGAAGTTTATTAATTATTATAATAAGCATTTATATAGCACCAGCGATGTACCGGGCACTTACAAAGAATAAGATAGACATGGTCCCTGCTCGAGCGCTTACAATCTAAAGATGGGGGAGGGGAGACAGGGAAGGGGAAAACAGAGGGAGAGACAAGGGATGCAACAATCATGAGGATGCGAGAGCTCAGGTACAGGTTCTTGGCTTAGTTACAGTAAACTGGGAGTTTGCAGATAACAGGTGCTTAGCAGGAGTTCGGAAGGGAGGAGAGGAAGAGGTGGGTTTTGAGGAGAGACTTGAAGGTGTGGAGGGTGGGGCAAGGCGGACGAGGGCAGGGAGGGAGTTCCAGGCGTGTGGGGCAGTGAGGGAGAAGGGACGAAGGTGGTTGGGGGAGAAGGGGAGGCGGAGGCGAGGGCGTGGGAGGGTGAGGGTGAGGGTGAGGCGTGGGAGGGTGCATGCTGATGTGGCAGAACAGTAGATACCAAGGATATTTTTTAAAGGTCACTGTGTTTATAACACCCCTTGTCCCACTGATGGGAGAAAGGAGACGTACACATTAGCCTGAACCCTCAAATTCTCTCAAAGCAGCTACGCAAAAGAAAATCTCTCCTGCCCTTTGTCCCATCTCCATCCGAGACTTATTCTAATATTCCAATGCAGTTAGTCAAAGTTTGTGGGGAGGTTTCAGGGAAAACATGAAAAAATAACAACAAGAATTTCATTCCAGACTTTTGAAATGAAAATATTTTTTAAAGAAATTCTGTGTGTGTGTTATTATTCAGACTTGGTAACTGCATTTTCAGCAGCAGAAAACTCAATTTTTGGTCTTCAATACAGTTTGGTTGTCAAAAACCAAAAATCAAGCAGAATTTCTTAAAAAATCAATTTTCACCCCAGAAATCTGAAATATTTCATTGGAAGTGATCATTTTTGTGGAAATATTTGATTAAAAATGCCAATTTTCATTTAATTTCCATTCCACGGGGACAATTTTGCTCAGCTATAATTCCAAACCTCTAAGCAGAAGAAAGCCATAAAACAACTTCCCTCCTTCTCCCCAAATGCTTACTTGCTATGCACTGTTATGACACTCATTTGGTAAAATCAGTGTGTTACCAGTAAGCAGGAAGTTGTATAACTCACTGCCTAATTATATTATTAACACTCACTCCATGCCATTTACAAGTCTGCAGCATGATCCTCTGGTTGGTTAGTGTCAGCAAAAGCCCAATTCACTTCATTAGGACTAAGTGCTAATGCCAACTGAATAGTTAGAGGATCTCATCCCTATATATTTGTTTGCACCGAAAGACATCATCCTTGATTTTTCTTTCCTTTGCGAGCATTATATAATGCAGTCCCTGTAAGTGCTAGTTGCATAACTTCCTGCTTACTGATATAACACTCTTCCCAAAACATTTCCAACCTATACTTCCAAGCTGGACCCTGCGCCTGAAGAGACTCATTCAAGTCTGATCCAGTTATTCAGACTGTGCAATCGCACATGGACCCATCTGTTGGGAGTGGGACACAGGAGTGATAAAACAGGAAAACCCGTTTTATTTTTTGCCTGGGGCCTTGCAAAACCTAAAGCTTCCACAAGTTAGCCTTGTATTATAGAATCATAGCTGAAAACATCTCAGAACCAATAGCAATTATTTTTGAAAATTTGGCCATTTTAGACGAGCAGGGGAATGTAGCGGGTTAAAAAATCTGCTTTTAGAAAATTCGCACGTACAGCGTTTAGATGCACTGTAAGCTGTTGAACAGTGAATTGCACATTATTTTAAAAACCAGATTAGTCATACTTCAATATCAGGGTTGGACAAATTCGGTTTTAAAAATAATGCATGAGCCGCTGTTCTAATGGTGGCTAGATTCCCCCACTTGTCTAAAAATGGCTATGGAGAACAAGCAAGGTCCCTGAGGACTGGGGTACAGTAAACACAGAGCCTGTTTTTAAGAAGGGGGGGGGGGGGAAGAGAAGAAAACCTAGGTAATTATAGATCAGTCAGCCTGATTTTCAGTATCTGGAAAAATCTTGCAACAAACTATAAAATAATTGGTCACAGCTTGGGAAAATGGACCAATAACTAATAACCAACATTGATTTTTAAAAGAACAAACCATGCCAAACCAATCTACTTTCCTTCTTTGACAGGATAACTAGCTTAGTTAACAAAGGGAACACAGTAGATGTCATATCTTGACTTCAGTAAGGCCTTTCATACAGTCTCATGACATCTCTCACAATTGGCCGAAAGGTTATGGTGCCATTTTCCAAAGTGGCACGGATGCTGCCAGCACCATTTTGGAAAAGGATGTGCATGCGCAGAATGGTCCAGTGCTTATTGTGCACATGCACTGATTATTTTTTTAAAAAAATTAAAATTAAAAATAATTTAAAAAAAACAAAAACACTTTGTATGTGCAAAATGGACACTGGACCATTTTGTGCATGCACATCTTAAAAATGGCACCGGCAGCATTTTGGAAAAAGGTCACATGTGAAGAATGGCTCTGGCAGCCATTTTACGCATACACAGTGATTTTAATTTTTTTTTAATTCATTTTTTAAAATTAAAAACAAAAATAAAAAGGTTTCCTATTAAAAAACCCCAAAACAAATTGTTTTCATGAAATGAAAGGGATGCCTTCTGCATACTCCTAGTACTCAAAGACTAAAATCACTGACATCAGTATCAAGTGATGTCCCATAGGGTCCAATCCTCTTCAACATTTTCGTTAATAATTTGGAGATGGGAGTGGAGAGTATCCTCATAAATTTTGCAGGCAACACAAAACTGGGAGGAGTTGCAAATACTTTGGAGGACAAGATTGGAATACGAAATGATCTAGATATATGAGAATGCCAGGCTGAAAGAAATAAAATGAGATTTAACAAAGACAAATAAAGGTACTACACATAGGAATGAAAAACTAATTAGATGAAAAAGGGTGATCAAGACCAGTCATATGAGGAAAGACTGAAAGAATTGGGTACGTTTAGTCTAGAGAAATAAGACTAAGGGAGGGGGGGATGGAGAGACATGATAGCAGTTTCCAAATATCTAAAAGGATGCCACCAAAATATGGTGAACATTTGTCCTCCTTTGTCACAGAAAGTAGAAGAAGGAGGAATAGGGTTAAATTGCAGCAGTGTAGACTGTAGCAATGTAGATTTCAATTAGATATCAGTAACAACCTTCTAAGTGTTGGACAATGGAATAAATTGTCCAGTGGTTGTGAAATCTCCCTCCTGGGAGGTTTTCAAATTCCAGCTTGACAATCATCTGTCTGTGATGCTGTTGGCAGAGAATATTCTACCTTGGAGCAAAGGGTTGGACTAGATGACCCTTAATATAACTTCCAACACACTACAGCTCTATGATTCCATGATTATGTTTGATAGAGCCATTGAGCTCTGAAACAAGGGATCCTTCCTTAAAATCCGGGCCACCTGTTGTGAGTTAGATCCATGCCCATCCTGGCTGGCGAAAGCCAGCCAGGAGACATTAGGGGCACTGCTGGCGGGGGTGATCAATGCCTCCCCTTGGGGAGGGCAGGGTACCGAGCCGCCAGGGCTGTGGGACTCCTTCCCAATGGAGGCCTGTTTACCCACAGACCTCCCCTCTTTCTGAAGTTCGTGTAAGACCTGGTTGTTCCGCCGGACCTTCGGGGAAGGGAGGAGTAGTGTGTGTGTGTGTGGGGGAGGGGGGGAGGGGGTCTTTTATTGCCTTTTAGCATTCTGCCTTTTTTAATATCTAGTTTTATTGTTAGATTTTATATGTTGTTCGCCGGTCCGAGCCGCCATGGTGCAGGAGGAGGAGGGATAAAAGTGTATTAAAATAAAAATAAAATAAACTAGGGGACATCCCTTAAAATAAGGGCCATCTTCCAACCCTAGCTTCAGCAGAGTTATGCCAACTGATGAGCACTTTTGAAAATCTCTGCTCCCCAATGTCTTGATGGGTATTCCCTTGATTGTACTGACCCAGTGAGGGAATCACCCTGTAAATGGCTCAGAGAATAAATAAATAAATAAATAAATGGCAGTAGTTACCAGCTGAGTGAGATACTAGTTGTTCCTGCTTCCTTGTGTTCCTGAGAGTGAGACCCTCTCCCATTAAGAGGTTATGTCAGCAGGAGTAGGAGTCACTCTTCATTCTTTGGAACCTTAATGAATCCCTTGATGGGGCATCATCAGTGCCAAACATTAGCTCTACTGTCCTCTCCTGCTGGGACCGTGGGTGCTTTCCCACATAACAGACTGCACACCATTTGCCTATGTGAGAGGCAAAGGCTGCACAGCTTTTGTCATGTGGGAAAAGAAAGCTGCGCAGCTTTGGCACCGATCAGGAGGATGCAGAGCTGGAAAATCAAGTTCTGCATTCTCTGCCTGATTGCGTCAGAGGGATAAGGGGAAACGGGTCTATACCCTCAGGGGTAACAACAGGGATAGCCCCAGACGCCTTAACTAGGGGAGGATGCCAGGAACAGGAAAACCTCTCAGCCAGTCTCTTGAGTAGCTACGGACCCTTCTTCGTTCCTATAACCGGAGAATCCAGCCTCAGTGAGTACAGCTCATCATCGAGGTTCTAGGGACAGGGTAAGAGGAAAAAGGGAAGGTATTGGATTGGGGTTCATGGAAACCCCCATAGCAGGGGTGCCCGGCAGGGTCAATACTCAAAGGTAGGCGAAGAAGCAAGACACACGCCTCTAGGACAAGGGCGAACAAGTAGGGCCACAGAGGAATACCAGCCTCAAAAAGGGACGGGGACCAGAACACAACCCCGGGGTTGGGACTCCCCAAAACGGGGAATACACCCCTGAGGGAGGCAGGGCCCCCAAACCGGAGAGCAAGGGAACACAGACACTGGAGGGAGGACAAACCCCCTACACAGGAAGATAGGTGGCAGGGGAACACACCCTATGGGGAAAGAATCCCCAAACAAGAAGACGGGGACACACACAGTGGGGGGAGGAAAAAAAACCAAATAGGGACGCAGGGGGGAACACAGACACTGGAGGGAGGACAAACCCCTCCACAAGACGACAGATGGCAGGGGAACTCACCCTATGGGGAAAGAACCCCCAAACAGGAAAACAGGGGGACACACACACTGAAGGAAGGAAAAAATCCCAAACAGGGAAGCAGGGAGACGTACACTGAAAGGAGGGAATACCCCCAAACAGGGAAGCAGGGGGACCCATGCTGGAGAAAGGGAAATACCCCCAAACAGGGAAGTAGGGAGACGCACGCTGGAGGAAGGGAATATCCCCAAACAGGGAAGCAGGGAGACGCACACTGGAGGGAGGAAATACCCCCAAACAGGGAAGCAGGGAGACGCACGCTGGAGAAAGGGAAATACCCCCAAACAGGGAAGCAGGGAGACGCACACTGGAGGAAGGAAATACCCCCAAACAGGGAAGCAGGGAGACGCACACTGGAGGGAGGAAATACCCCCAAACAGGGAAGCAGGGAGACGCATACTGGAGGAAGGGAAATACCCCCAAACAGGGAAGCAGGGAGACGCACACTGGAGGAAGGAAATACCCCCAAACAGGGAAGCAGGGAGACGCACACTGGAGGGAGGAAATACCCCCAAACAGGGAAGCAGGGAGACGCACGCTGGAGAAAGGGAAATACCCCCAAACAGGGAAGCAGGGAGACGCACACTGGAGGAAGGAAATACCCCCAAACAGGGAAGCAGGGAGACGCACACTGGAGGGAGGAAATACCCCCAAACAGGGAAGCAGGGAGACGCATACTGGAGGAAGGGAAATACCCCCAAACAGGGAAGCAGGGAGACGCACACTGGAGGAAGGAAATACCCCCAAACAGGGAAGCAGGGAGACGCACACTGGAGGGAGGAAATACCCCCAAACAGGGAAGCAGGGAGACGCACACTGGAGGAAGGGAAATACCCCCAAACAGGGAAGCAGGGAGACGCACACTGGAGGAAGGAAATACCCCCAAACAGGGAAGCAGGGAGACGCACACTGGAGGGAGGAAATACCCCCAAACAGGGAAGCAGGGAGACGCATACTGGAGGAAGGGAAATACCCCCAAACAGGGAAGCAGGGAGACGCACACTGGAGGGAGGAAATACCCCCAAACAGGGAAGCAGGGAGACGCATACTGGAGGAAGGGAAATACCCCTAAACAGGGAAGCAGGGAGACGCACACTGGAGGGAGGAAATACCCCCAAACAGGGAAGCAGGGAGACGCACACTGGAGGGAGGAAATACCCCAAACAGGGAAGCAGGGAGACGCATACTGGAGAAAGGGAAATACCCCTAAACAGGGAAGCAGGGGGACCCACACTGGAGAGAGGATCACACTCACTAATCTAAACAACCAAGAGGGACACGAAGTATGCCAAAGGGCATACCGCAAAGGCAAGGGAAAGAAAGGACTAGGTGACACACCCACTTAGCACACAGAGACCCAACCACCCTGAGAGAAGGGGAAGAATTCAGGGGGATAAGGGAATAGAGGAGAAAGTTCACAAGAGGATCCCAGCATCCTGTGAACAAGGGGTGGGGTAAGAGCAGTTGCTCCCACAGCTTCTTGTGGTCACGCCACAGGCTATATATCAACCTGTGGCCAATCAGGAAGCCGGGAGCCAAAACCAGAGAAACCGGACACAGCTGGGAAAGGGCGTGGGCACACAGGAAGGGGCAGAGACGTAGAAAGAACCCAAGCATCCGAACCTAGCCATCATCCCCACCCAGAGTGGCATTAGTCCTTGAGGCAGTGCTCCAAACCCTCCGGGGCCGGGGTTCAAGACCCAGTCCTGACAGATTGGTGACAAAGCCACAGTGGCTTTGTTTCCACCCCCATGACAAAGCTGCGTAGCATTTGCCTCCGGGAGTTTCTCGCAGAGGCAAATGGGGCTCATTCTGTCACGTGGGAAAGCGCCCTGAGATTGGTCTTTGTAGGTGTAACGTTACTGCCTTCTTCATTAACCTCCCACACCTCTAGCTTGCATTCCAGTCACAGGCTGCTTTTTAACACAAAGTCATACGTGACTAATAGATTTGGAAAGAAGCTTTTGCAAGTTTGCTTTGTTTTAAATGTGGGTGCAACGAGAGCCAAAGCTGCAGCGTCGACCACCCCCAACCAGAATAGTGCAAGATGATCTGCTTGGTCTGCCAGCAAACAGGATGAGTCATTCTAACTCTGTACATTAATAAAAAGGCATGTGTCTAATAATAATACCATGCTTACGAGGAATTAAAGCAAAACACTCAGAGTGAAATGATTATGCCCCCAAAAGATGGTATCAAACCACCCACAAAAACAGGGGTATGGAAGTCTACCAAAAGAGCTGAAATGAATGTCTGTGTCAAATACAGTATCCAATAGCTTTGCTCGTTTTGATTAATATAATCTTAGAGATGGAAGGAACCTCAAGGGTCTTCTGGTCTAACCCCCTGCTTGGATGCAGGATGATTACAGCTACAACGTTCCCGACAGATGGCTGCCCAGCCTCTTCTTGAAAACCTCCAGCAATGGGACAGCCTATTGTTCCATTGCACAACAGCTCTTACGGTTAGGAAGTTTTTCATGATGTTTAACTGAAACCTATTTTCCTGTAACTTGAACCCACTATTTCTAGTCCCGCCCTCTCTAGCAGTGAAGAACTGTCCCTTGCCAGCTTCTTGGTGGCAGCCCTTCAGCTATTCAAAGATTGCAATCATGTCTCCTCTTAAACTTCTCTTTGCTAGATTAAACATACCCGGTTCCTTCAACCCCATTCTCGTAAGACTTGCTTTCTAGACCCTTTATCATCGGTCACCCTCCCCTGAACTTGCTCCAATTTGTCAATGTCCATGTAATGAGTTGGGTAAGGGTCCTTGAAGGTGCTTTGAACACGGTCCTGGCCCCACCTCCTCCAGAAGTATAAGAGCCTGCCACTTTAGGGGCTCTGGCAAGTCAGTCTCTGTCTCTTGTTGAGAACAGAGCTGCAGGAGAATTAGCTATGCCCCGGGAGCTCTCTAGGGTGCTGACGGGAGGAAAAAGCAGGGCCCGAGGAACAAAAATACAGATACATTGTATATACTAAAACTGTTGGAAATAAAGGAACAAGATGTGAAGAGGTTGGCCTTAGACTGGTTTTCTTGAACATCACCTGCTGACTGCAGCTTCCAAGGTGCTCTCCCACAATTATTTTGAAAATGAGTTACCCAAAACTGGACACACTGCTCCAGGTGAGGTCTGACCAGTGCTTGGGCTGACTTGGAAACAATGCTTCTGTTAATGCAGCCGAAAACTGCATTCGCTTTTTTATGCAGACAGATCACATTTCTTATTAGCCACAATCCCTAGACCCTTCTTTTTTTTTTTACATGTGCCACTGCCGAACTAGGTATCACCCAACTTGTACTTGTGCATTTGGTTTTTCTTCTCCAAATGCAGAACTTTGCATTTATCTTGGTTAAATTTCATCTTTGTTAATTTTGGCACAGATTTCCAACCTATCAAGGTTTTTTACAGTTCTAATTCGGTCTTCCAAGGTGTTAACTACCCTTCCCATCAACTACAAACTTGGTAAGTATTGCCTCCACCCAAGTCATTAATAAAGAGGTTGAATATCACCAGACCCATGACAGAGCCCTGTAGAACCTGAGAAGTGAATATTTGGTCCTGCTTTGCCAGATATCCACTTTGGAAATTTTGGTTCACTTATTCTGGTATTTGGTTCAGTCATTTCAGTATGTCGTTTACTTTACTTCAGCACCGTGTGCATGCACAATAACCAAAATGCCAAAGTGACCAAAATAACCAAACCAAAATAATGGAAATATTGCAATTAACAAAATATCTGATCCAAACCCAAAAAAATGAATATGCAAATCTCCTTTTTGGTTGTGGGTATCATTTGGCTATAGATATCCACAAATACAAAATCTAATATTTTCTGCTCTAGTTCCCAACTGTCTTGATTTTACCAGAGCCCTGACTTTCCTATTGCTGTCCAAAAGGAGGAAAAAGTTCCTTCCTGACAGCAGCCTAGACAACATAGCTGCCTCTGGCACAGGTTGCTCCACAGTGCTGCCAGATTCTGAATTATATATTTCATGGTGCCAGAAGACAAAATTTCCTCTTCACAATTATATAACAAAAATAACTTGGTGTTTGGTAGAAAGGGCTATTTTATATCTAGAAATAAATGACAGAGGGCTTACATTTGGGCCTTCTTGTCTCCAAAACGTTTCCTCTTGCTGGACAGCTGGACAGTTTTGAAGGTCATTTGGATACTCTATTCTGTAGCAAATTGTAAGAGATTGCTTTGGGGCATTCACGTGTACAGGTTGATCTTAAGCAAGTGGCAATTTGCTCGGGGCAGCACATCCATATTGACCTGCTCCAGAGTAGGGTAAATTTCTCGGTAAAGCAAAGAAGCTCCCAACCACCCTCAGCCTTCCCCTGCAAAGGTGGTGGTATCACCCTGGCTCTCCATCAGCCCTCATCCTCCAGAGTGGCAGCAACAGTCAGGAAGTTTTCAGAGTGGGTGGGAATGGGGCCAACACTCCACCCTCACCCACTCTGAAAACTTCCTTCCTGGCAGGACCCTTTGCAAATGGTCCAAGTGCTACTACCACATTTTTAAGAAGGAGTGGGGCAAGAGTGTTGGTTCTGCTTCCTCCCCTGTCCATTCTTAAAATTTCCTAGCAGTGCTGAAGCTGCTTGCAAAAGGCCCCCTAGAGTCCAGAGCCTGGGCTCAAGTGAGCCCCCTTACTCCATGGTAGCTACGTCCCTGCTACCACCACATTTGGGTTGCATTTGTATTTTTAAGGCAACCTAGGCAAGCATGGTACTTTGGAAGAAAGTTACAAGCATAGGGTGAAGCCACATGAGACAGAGTGGGGAGGCTACCATGCCTTGGATAGCCTTACCCCACTCTGGGCATCCAGGCCACATGTTGCAGTGCATCGTTTGGCACTGGTGACTGCTGGTTGTTTCCCCCTGCCTCGGGGCAGGGAGAGCAGCTGGCTGCTACATGACGCTTCCTCAGGAAAAATCCAAGGACATGTCACAGAGCAGCCTTACCCCACATGGGGTAAAGCTGCCCAGGGCGGGGCAACTTGTGTGCCAGGGCCACGCTTGTCCTGCCACGTGGGGAACACCACTGCAGGGCCTTAAGTGGTGGGCGTTCTTGCCCATCACATGCAGCCACATCATGGTGGGGGTGGGTTCTTGGTTGGGTTGGGGGGGGGGGGGGGGGGGGGGGGGGGAGGAGGTGGGGCAATGCCAGGCGCCCACTCATGTGGCTGGTGCTATGGCCCATCATGGCCATGGTGGCAGCTCTGGCAGTGGCCGACTGACCCACCTAGCTTCCCACAACTGTCTGCCTGGCTCCTCACACTGCCCCCCAAAAATGGTGGCGGTAATTGCCCACCACGAGGCCACATGGAGATCGGGCCGATGCCCGCCACAACTCATCTCCCTGCACCTTGTGGGATAAACTCAGGTCACAGGGTCAAACATTGTAGACCTGATTGCCAAGAGAGTAGGTGGGGAGCATTAATGCACTAAAAGGTTGCACTATTAGGAATGCTTACAAAGGAAAGCAGCATTCAATGAGGAGAGCAAGGGTGGGAGAGAGAGTGGGCTGTTCGTAAATTTACATATTCTGCGTAGGAGCTTTGCCAACCATTTGCTGTTGTTACCAGAGCTCAGTTTTCGAGTAAGCTGAATATTAGCAGCTGAAGAGTAGAGAATGACTCATTTTCTACTGGATACCAATGCTTCTTAGTTCTGGAGGAGTGAGATGGCTCCCTCTTCTAAGTAGGAGTTTGCATCCCTGCATACTGCCAACCCAGGAGGCTTTCTAAAATTGATTACATCCCCGAGAAGATCTTTTGACTTCTGATATCTTTCTAGCAACTGATTGGATGCAGGCTGACTACAGCTATAACGTTCCCTATAGATAGCTTCCCAGCTTGTTTTGGAAACCTCCAATGATGGAGGTTATATACAACCCCCACCTAGGCAACTTGTTCCACTGCTGCACAGCTCTTATGGAAGTTTTCCCTGATAGCTAACTGAAATCTACCTTCCTGTAACTTGAGTCCATTATTTCTAGTCCTGCCCCCTCTGCAGAAATGCATAACAGTTTCTTGCCATCTTGCATCCCTTGAGATTTTTGAAGACTGCCGTCATGCCTCCTCTTAGTCTTCTCTTTGCTAGGCTAGAGATTTGGAAGGAATACAAACCCTTGTAGCTAAGGTCAGGAGCCAATTTCTACTTACAGCAGACGATTTCCCCTGTGGGAAGATACTTCCATTCCCTAACCTCAGAACTTTCTGCACTGACCCCTGAAGCAGCAAACACCAGTCATTTTGGAACTGAGACTAGATGGGCCAGTTTGGCAATTCCTCTGTACCTGCAAAATGTGTTGGATTCACACTGCGTACTGCCCCGTTCTTGTTTCTATAACACAAGGTTATTCATGAACAGTCACAGTATAATTCTTAGGTGGATATAGGGGTAGGAAGCCAAGAAAACACAATCTCCAACAAGCAGTGTGCTTCACCAGTGGCATGTGTAATGCTCTACCTAACTGTCATGTATCTCATATAAAAAGCCTATATTTTTGGCCATCTGTGTTTCAATGTCGTTGTGGGGGTGGGATTGAGGATCTGGCCCATTATCTCCTGAATGGTCCTTTATATAATATATATCGCGAACAACTTTGGGATGCTATTTTAGGTGGGACCTGGCATGTTGTAAAATCCATCAGCTTGTACATTTGTTAGGTGATCATGACTCAGTTAGATCAAAGCTGGTGGCTATTTTTGCCCATAGGCTTGAGAAGGCCCGAAATAGGAATAATATGATAAACATTATAGTGGATTCTTCTTGATTACCCCACTATTGGGTAGCAGCATTACCTGTTGCTATGATGCTATCGAGTGTGTTGTCCTTATAGTTCTGTTAACATTTTCAATCCTCTCTGAACCATTTGGAACCCAGAATCTGGGACTTGGGATTTGGACAATGTGATTTTTGGTATACTCCTGTTATGTTTGTTATTGCTCTTTTATTGTTAATGTTATGTTTGGTTATTTTCTGGTTTAAGTTGTGCTGGCCATGTGGCTTACAACCTTAATAAATTTACTTACTGAAAATTAGAATTAGCCTCTGTAAGGTGAACTTCTGATGAACTGTTTCTATAATGACCTTTTAAGTGAACTCTTGACTATATACTGGGAGAGAGATATGGTCAGTCTGTCTTCTAAGGATTACATAGCTAGGCCTGCACAAACATTTCCTTTTGACCAATTTCAAGGGATGTGACTCCCCAAACAAGGCCAAAAAAAGGTCTTGTTTATCTAAAGAAACCTGACATCTTGGTCATTGTTAAATCTTATCTCAGATGATAGCCACCTTTTTAGTATGTATCAACAGATTGTTTACAACTTACTTTGAGAAACCCCATTATAATAATAATAACTTTATTATGTGTAGCCACATGGCCATTACATATTACAATCAGACATGATGAGCCAATACACCATCAGAGGCCTACATAGGAATAAAATACATCATGATACAGGATCTCTACCATATCACATATCTACAAACAAACACACCTCCTATAACATCTTATGCCTCCAGGGCGACCCGATTACAATTTGGACCGAATGGCATCACATCTGATGGCAAAAATAGCCACCCGCTTGGACCTTTCATGAACCTGGTCCCCCAACAGAAAAATTAGTTGCTTGGTTTCGGACCAATCTGTTCCCATACCTATATCATCCCACAGCCTCACACGCAATTGGGCATACAGGGGGCACTTCAGCAAATAATGATTAAGGCTCTCCACCTCCTTCCCACAAGGGCATATCCGCTCCTCATATGGAATCCCCATGAATCTCCCTAGGAGGACTGCTGTTTTAACTGTTTGGAACCTGAGTGTACCAAATCTAAACTTCAGATCAGATTGCATCCAAGAATATAAATAAGAAGCTCCAGACTGGGGGGGCAGGATAAGTTGATAAAGTGGTGCTGACTGAGAATTGGATGCCAGGGCCCTAAGGCACTGCCTATCTATATCCCTTATTCGCATCTTCAATGTCTCTCTAACCTGTTTACTGGTCGCATAGTGAAAATGAGGTTCAGAGAATCCCAGCCGTGACAATCGACTGGTCACCTCCAAGTACCATGGGTCCCCCCCCACTTTTTCTGTGGCCTTCTCCACCCATGTACGCTCCAACAAAGAGCCCTCGGGTGCATCGCGTAATTTCGCCCAGAATGACAGAAGTCTGATATCAATCAAAGCTGCCAAAGAAGGACACCCCAGTTCAGTCAGGACCATGGCCGAGCTTATAGCTTGGGGGCATCTTAGGATCTTTCTCCAACACTGAGTAATTACAGGTTGGAGTTGTCGTGTTGCTTCCACCTCAATGCCCCATACATGAGATCCATATAACAGTCGTGACAAGACTTTAGCCTCCAAGATTCGGCGCAACACCAAAGCAGACGGTTGGCCATGGGCATAGGAAAAACGTACGATAGCCCCTATCTCTGGGCTTACCACTTCCTTGGCCATCCGCACCTGCAATTTCCATGAACAGGAATCTGTCAACCTGACACCCAGATAGCGAAAGCCCCGTACTTGTTCTATCCGATGTCCTCGTATGGACCAGCTATGTTTCCTATATCGACCACCTACCACCATGATTTTGGTTTTATCATAATTTATTTTCAGATGTTTTAGATGGCATCTATTCTGGAACTCAAGTAAAGCTCTACCGAGCCCCACCCGAGAGAGAGCGATCAGGGCAGTGTCGTCTGCGTACATCAGTAGGAAGACTTTCCGTCCCCCAATAGACGGTGGATGGTACCTCGCAACCTCCTTATGCTCAGTGATCAATGAGTTTACATAAATATTGAAGAGCAAAGGGGCCAACAGGCACCCCTGCCTAACCCCCCTAAAGGTTTGGATAGAGTCTGTAAATCTTCCCCCCGGGGGCATCCTAACTCGGAGACAGGTCTCTGTATATAACATTTTTATTAAAGCAATCAGGCGCGGATCAGCCTTTAAATCGTCCAGCACTGCCCACAGTTCAGACCTGCAGACAGTGTCGAACGCTGCAGATAAATCTACAAAGGCTATGAATATTTTCTGTTTTCGCCTCCTATACTTAGACATTAGATGGTGTAATACAAAGATCTGTTCTCCGGTTGAGCGATTTGCCCTAAATCCCGCCTGCTCCTCTGCCACTATGTTGTGCAGATCGCACCATTCCCTTAGGCGGTGCAAGAGGAGGGCAGCATACACCTTAGCTATTACGCATAGCAAGGTAATAGGCCTGTAGTTATTAGGGTTAGATTTAATTCCTTTCTTGAAAATGGGGACCACCGTCCCCATTTTCCACATCTCCGGGATAGTAATGGTGCTGTTAACTAAAGTAAACAGGTTTGCCAGGGCACCCAAACCCCAGTCCGGAAGGGCCTTCAAAAATTCACCGGGTACAAAGTCCGGTCCAACCGCTTTCCCCCTTTTAAGAGCGTTTACTACTAAAAAAACCTCCTGTGGGAGAATAGGATCCCACTGGGGGAACTCTTTATCACGGGACGGGGTCTTCCCCTTCTCTTGATCAACTAGTGCAAATAGAGCTGAAAAATGAGAAGTCCAAACTAAAGAAGGCATGGCTGCCTCTCTAGACAGACCACTATAAGGTTTAGAGCAATTAACCAATTCCCAGAACTGTTTCCCATCTTTCCTTTCCACAGCTTCCTGAAGCGCTACCCATCGTGCATGAAAATAATTCCCTTTTTTAGTTCTCAACATTGCCTTATAGTAAATTCTCAGCTCTCTATATCTCAAGTATAGTTGCTTGTTTTTGTTCGAATGGAGTCTCTGTGCTAGCTGTCTTAGAGAAGTTCTTATCGCCCGGCAATCCCCATCCCACCACCCCATTCTCCCCTTAGAAGTGGATACTTTCCTGGGATCTTGTGTCCTTGTTACTAGAGGACATAGTTGTTCCACTAATAATTCCCAGATTTCTATAGCCTCTCCCACAGAGGTAGCAGATTGCAAATTCTTGAACTGTGTCTGAATATCCATCTCCTCCAGGAATTTAGCAACACTTTCAGCTACAAGAGGGGACCACCGGCGTACCCCCTTTAATTGCTCCGCCCGCTTCCCACCAGGTTCTCCCAGTTGGTTTATCCCTTTGCTGTGTTCTAGTGTAGCAAAGAGAAATCCCACCTGAATGGGGAAATGATCGCTCTGGTGTTGAGTCCCTATCACTAGATGGTCTACAAATTGGGCCAACCCTTGAGAAACAATGGCGTAGTCAATAACACTACTGCCAAGCGGGCCCACAAATGTTAGATTGCCCTGCTCATCTCCCCTGGTATTACCATTCAGGATTAATAAAGCCCACTCCAGAACCATCCTGTATAAGCCCAAACCTGCTGTGTTAGTATTCCTATCCTGCGATACCCTCTCCCGGTTACAGTCATTAATAAAATAAGACTCTTCCCCATTGCCCAATCTATCATAGATTTCTACACTTGACGCACCCACCCGAGCATTTAGATCTCCTACCATCACTATCTCATCCTCTGGGAAATTCTGGAAGTGAGCCTCCAGCTCCTCGCCTAGCATCTGCCACAGGGGTTGACCCACCCCCATAGGGGGGTTATAAACATTAATCAAAAGTATACCCCCCACGAGCCCAGGCACCAAAATGCGAATAGCTAATGCATTGTAGGGTAGTGACTTCCACCCCAATTCCTGGGCCTTAAGAGAATCACTAAGCATGGTAATAAGGCCTCCTGAAGGACGTCCTCTGCCTCCTGTAGGTACTGCAGGGATAGTCCATATAGTATATCCCTGTGAACTAGGGGGGTTCTGTACACACCAAGATTCCTGGAGGCAAATTATATCGAATTGGGCCAGATATGTACAAACCTCCTTATCTTTCACCTTGGAAAGCCATCCTGCCACATTCCAGGAGACTAGCCGAAGGTTGACATTCTCCTCCCTCCCCTGTAGTCATTCTATCTGGCCCCCATCCCTTAATTTACTAAGTGTAGAATCTAATACAGATCTTCCCATGTCCTCAGGGGCCATCCTCTCTTCAAGGGAGGGCATACTAGTTTGTAAATTACCCTCTTCTAGAATGTCCGAACTGGACAATAATGCAATTGGAGCTAAATGCAATTTCTCTGGAGTAGAGGTGGAAATTGCTATTTTAGAAACCTCCAGGTGATCTTTAGATTGGCCACAGATTGAAAGGAGCTGAACTTTCAGTGAGGGCGAGGATCTTCCCCGGACTCCAAAGCTCTTTTGGTTGGCTTCCTGCCTCCTTGAGATTGCGTCACGATCGCGCACTCGGATCATCTGCCTATGCAGCTGGGAGAAAGAGCTCAGTATATCCTGTTGTTGTAAGGGCAGACTAGTGGAGTCCCGGGGGATTTTAGGGACCCTGCCTTCTGGGGACAGTGTTTCCTTAAACGTTGACCTCTGGATTACCTCCAATTCCATGTCCACCTGGTCTCGTGGAGCTGGCAAATCCACCCTCCCTTGATTAACCTTGAGGATTTCCATTGATGGAATACCCCCTAATTGTCGTTTTTCCACCATGGTCAAGGAGTCCCTTTTTTGGGGATTACAGTTTTCCCCCACTAAATCTAAACTAGTGTAGACGTTTGCTAAACTAACTCCCCATTGGGACAGGTTATCTTCTGCCCTAATGATAGCTTCCACCCATTGGTTGTGGTTAAAATGAGCCACTACCGATCTTTGAGTATTTGTAATTCCTATCAGGTCTACCTGTAGGATATCTTTGCTTGTTATCGGGATATGAATAAGCGACCTTAGATGGTCAGCTATTTCCCAAGTAGAGCTCCACATAGGGAAGAACCCATTCGGCAAAGGTCTGATGTTGAAACAGATGGAACACCCTGTTTTCTGATAGGGTGCCATCTTAAACTGTCCCCCTGCATCCCTTAGATTGATCATAAGTGGAGGCTCCTTCTGAATCCTCAACGGGGGGCACAAGGCACCCTTCCATTTACTACTAGGCAATAAGGCCTTACCAGATGAAAATTTGTCCTCCCCCTTATTTTCCTGCGCTTTCCCCCTATCTCCCAGAAAAACCCTGGGTCGGGGCTGTGGCGGCCCTATATTTGGAGCATGAGGGGCTGGAACTAGGCCAGATATAACCCCAGAATCTCTTATTGATAGCCCCCTCTGAACAACATCAATAAGGTTATCCAATTTCTGCTCCAATGTGTTAATGCGGCCAAAAGTACACTGGGTGGTCTGTGCAGTTAAAGTGCAATGTCTTGCCAGAAGATCTGCAGTAGACAGGAGGCAAGAGTCTTGCAAATGATCTTCATGACTTGTGGGTATATCCTCAATGCCCCCATTACAGTGGTCCATGTTCAGAGCCCCTTCTGCTACAGAGCAGGAGACTCTATGGTCTTTAAACTGGCTCTGAACAATACCCCCTTCCTCCCCTCCGCGGCCCAGTGGCAGCTGTGGTGAGGATATCACTGAGCTATTGGCCACAGCGCTGTATCGATTGGCCATAGCATAAAAGCTATCCATTTTCCTCTGTTTCTGCGGAGGGGACTGAGGCCTTATGAGGGGAGGACCCCTCTTATTTTTGGGGGGCATATTTTCACCTTCCCGCAAACCCCAGCCACTCGTGACTACTACACCCTCCGAGCGAGACAGTTGGTCACTCAACAAACACACAGTCTCTCCTTGCCCTTCGCCTCTTCAGGGCCAGGAGGCAATTAGTCACAAAACACCAAAGCCCAGAGTCTAAACTTAAAGCGTGGGGAACCAGCGTTTCAGCTCCGGCGCCGGGTCTCGCCGAAGGGCTCGCCAAAGGGCACCCTTGTGCACGCAGCCCTTCGGCACGCAGCCGAGGCGCGCGCCGACGGCGCTGCCGTGGAGATCACCGGGACTTTTGTTCCTTTGCAGGGCTCAGACTCCGCCCCCGGCTGGGCTTGGCTCCCTGGACACAGCTGACAGGTAAGCACCCCCCTCGCAGCGGCTGCAAACTCCCCACACCAACTCTGGAAGCTTGACTGACCAGGACCTTTGTTCCTTTGCAGGGCTCAGACTCCGCCCCCGGCTGGGCTTGGCTCCCTGGACACAGCTGACAGGTAAGCACCCCCCTCGCAGCGGCTGCAAACTCCCCACACCAACTCAACCCCATTATAAGCCTTCTTGACCGGACGTCATTTAAACTGACTTCTAACTATAAAGAGGCAGAGGAAAAATTAATTCTTCAGAAAGCATATATTATTTCTTATAGATGTTAAGATCTTTGAGCTTATAATAGAACTGTTTCTTTGAACAGAAATGTCTTTTTAAATCATGTATTTGTAACTGACACTTTCTCTTTTGTACCATGTTTTTATTTGAATTTAAGTAAACTATGCTTTATATTTATAACATTCTTTGTCTCATGGCCTCATTTATAAATAATATTGTCTTTACAATACTTTGCTGAGCTGGGTGGCTTTTAGAACAGTGTAAACTAAGTTTCTACATATTGGAAAATAGCCGCCCTATATCCAGGTCAGATTATGTCAGGCCTGGACCACTAAGTGCATTTTCCATTTGAGGAAACTGAGGCACAATGCGACACAACAAAGCAAGGTCTGAGTTTCTGTTGTCCAGCTATAAGAAAAATCTAATCAGCTACACTCCAAGACAGGTTCCCTCCCTTAAAGACACAGTGTACTGGGAGGACTCAGAAGAGTGAGTGTTTCTACACAGAAGGTTTGCCACCCTTACAAATGCCTAACAAAGTGTTATGTTTGCTTATGAAAACCTGGCACTGCCAGCTATGGAAGGAACAGACATTTGCCAAGATTTGTTCCCAGGAACAAATAACCTTGTTCCCAGGAACAAATCTGAGGAATTCCCCAGCAAACCCATGTGGCAGTCAAAAGCCACAGGAGGAAATGGCTGTTATTTGTTCAGCAGCAGAAGGGCTTCAGGCATATCAATTTCACCTGCAGCCTGTTAATTTCACCAAAGGAGGGAGGGGGGATTGCTTTGCAGACTGGAGCAACCTCCTCGGCAGGTTTGATTTGTAGCTGTGGGAGCAACCTCCTCCAGTGGAGAGCCTGCCTTGCAACCCTGAGCTTGCATGGTAACTGCTGAACAGCAAGGTTTGTTCATGCTGTTCCACCATGGGATGATGTTGTTACCATGTTACTACAAGGTTGATTTTCCCATGATTCACTGTAATGCGCAAGTAAAGTCACCCTGTATCTTTAAGGGAGGGAGTCGGTCTCAGAACACAGTTCCAGGCACAGCTGTTCAGGGACTTTCTGCTATTTAGACAACAGAAACCCAGTCCATACATTGCTGGGTAATGAGCTGCACATGAAATATCTGAAATCCCTTTCCAATGCTGCCCCATAAGCCATAACTACGCTGTACTGGGATAATGAACCAAATTAGTTCCCTTTTCATCCATCCCCACACAGGTAGGACTGTGTACAGGGGCGGATTGGCCATTGAATGCACCGGGAGGATTCCCAGTGGGCCGGTCATGCTGTCTTTTTAAAAATTATTCTTAACACACACAAGAAAATTTGTTAGTCCTGACCCCGGTTGGGGTCTCCCTCATCGTAGGCAGCAGCATCGGGGACAGCGATCAGGCTGGGAGATAAGGCTGTTTGTTTACAAACAGCTCCTGCCCATGTGCTGATCAGAAGGTTGCTACCTTGTAAAGAAGGTTCTTCGAGATGGCTCCCAACATTCTCACAACTGGGTTGTGCGCGCAGGAGCCAGT
>QEPC01006817.1:6382529-6394766 GCA_003113815.1 Sphenodon punctatus
AGGAATGAAGAAGCCTTACTGTAGGATGCATAGCAAGGGACAGAGTGATTTTTTTGGTTGGGGGCCACTGAGCACTGAAACGGAGTGATTTGGGGAGCCAGAGCACTGAAATGAGGGCCAGTACCCACCCAGTGGCAGTCTCCCCCCTGCCATCCCCCCATAACCTCCCGCTCACCCTTGCCAGGCTGCTGAGGATCTGAGTCTGGGGACTCAGCTCTGCTGGCCCCAAATCTGGTGCACTCTGCCCGCCCCAAGCCACGCCCCCAAGCCACACCCCCTTGGCTTGTTTTCGGCACCCCGGCGGCTTTGCCGCCGGCACAGGGCCACTAACACTATATTTTCCCGGGCCACTTTGATTTCCCAATCCACCCGACTGTGTGATGCCAAAGGCAGGGAACTAGCAAATATATTCACTCTCCTCATTCCCAGTGCTTCTCGGCAACTGCTGTTAATAGAATCAGAAAACAGAATGTTTGCATTTGGTGCACAATGCTAAAGGGCTCAATATTTGTGTAATTAATGGAGAGCAGAGGTCACAGAGGGCTCCCGGATGTGAAATGAACTCTGCTTTCCAGCTTTACACCAGCTTTTTGACAATGAGTGAAATCTTCATGGGATTCAGATCAAGCCATTGGGTGAGGCAAGTTCCAATTCAGAGTAAGCCCCCTTCACGAGCACCTGAATCCAGTTGCTGCTTCAGAGCTGTTGCATTATCTTTTTCCTCCTTTGTTACCTCCAGAGGTTCCAATGCCTCCCACTTTTCTCAACCTATACTCGGTTTTCAAAAAGAAGAAACCTCTTGCACTATAATCCGGGGTACGGGGAATTGCCATGTCCAGAATAGAGCTACTCTGGGTGCGCAAGCAATACATGCCCTGTTGAAGGCCTGCAGGATTTCCAGGGGGATAGATATCTCAGCTCTGCTGAAGTTTTATAGGGCAAAGATTCCCCCAACTTTGTTGTTTGGCATGGAACTTATGCCCTATGCGGTTATACTTCCCCTGGAAAGAGCCCAGAACTTGTTCCTGAGGCGGCTGTTGGGGGTGGCTTCAAGCATACCAGGGGCCATTTTGCGGGCAGAATTGGCTATTCCCTCAATAAGTTCCCTAGCAAAGAAGGTCTATCCCAGATATTGGCTGAGATTGCTATCATTCCAAGAGACAGCTTTACCTTTCATGTGTCTGAGAGAAGGGCTTGAATATTCAGGCCCCCAGTCCTATCCCTGGCTCGCGTTCCTGGGCACCTTGCTCCGAGAAACTGGCTTCTCATTTCAGTACTTCTGTGGTAAAACAGTTCCAGCCATCAAGTCAGAGATTTTAGGGAGGATCCAGGACATCGCGACCCAGGAAGATATGGCAGAGTTGGGCAGGTGGAAAGTGGCTCCCCTCTTGGGATCTTATAAAAAGCAGTTTCTTTTTTAACCTTAACTGGACATTTTGAGTAATCCTAAACTGAGGAGAGCGTATACTCTGCTCCGATGGCACATGGTCAAAATGGCCATGATCGAGGGCAGATACAACTCTATTCCACAGGCGCAAAGGTCGTGTTCCTGCCACAAGGAGGAAATGGGGGACACTGAACACTTCCTATTAAGATGTTCCTACTTCGATGCTTTGCGGGCATTGTGGAGAGTGCCCTTATTGCCGGAGGACCTCTTCCTCAATTCCAGCTATTGTTTTTGCTACCTTTTGTCCTTGCCCCAGAAAGATGCTATACGGACTCTGGCTTTTTACACCCACCTAGCATCGAAGAGAGATAATTAATTCAAGTCAAGCGCACCCTCGCATTAGAGTCATAGGTATGGCTAAGCCGTGGCTTAGGGAGGGACAAGGGCATGGACTCTGGGGTAAATGATATCTATTTTGTAAAGCCAGGTGGGGCACCCTGACATAGTAATTTAGCAGGACCAACTATGTGGCTACCCCATGGGGATTGAGAGATGGGCAGATCCCTGGCAAACGAGGGTCCTGGGCTTTAATCAACCCTGCCTGATTTGCATGTAGATGTTTTGTACTGAGAGAAGATTGATGAGGGTTACATCTCATCTTGGTTGGGATTGTTTTATTCAATGGTTATGCCAATTTTTATTTTAGGCTGCCAGTATGAGATTTGCATTCTGTCCCTACTCAGGTAGATCTCCTTTTAAGGGGGGTGGGTCTCGAAGTTTCCTGGATGGGGCAGGGCCTCCCGCCATTGCGGGATCTTAGCTTAAATGGATTTTAGTATTTTATTATTGTTATTTTATTACTACCATTTTATAACTATTGGGGGTATTGTAATTAGATGGGTGCATGCGTATTTAAAATGGTTACTTGTACTACATTTTATTGTGCAACTCCTATAGAATTTCTGTATAAATATGGCCTTGGCCCTTATGTTTTCTTTCCTTGATTTTTCTTGTTGGCATATGGCGGAAGCCCTGCCAAATAATAAAATTGAATTGAATTGAATACCACTATAATCCAGTGTTAGGGAACCTTCTCCCTCCTGGGGACCACTCTGAAAACTAGTACAGGCTCCAAGGTGCACACAGAAATTGTGGGCAGCAGAGGCGCTTATGGGGAGCACTCAGGAAGAGGAGGGTCTAGATCAAAGATCAGTGCTATCAATCTTCCCCCTATCCTTGTGTGCATGTCCTCATCTCTGCTGCCTTATTTTGAGCTCTGTCTTTCAATGCTTGGGGGTAGGAACTAGATCAAAGGGCTAAATGAAACTGGAAAAGGGCCAAATAAAAACTACCCATGTTACTGCACCCCAAATCCACTTTCCTCCTTCCTCACTGACTCCATCTGGCTTACACTCTTCCTCTCAAACATTCCCACTCTTATCCTCGGGGACCTCAATATCCATGTGAATGCCCCTCTGACTCTGCTACCTCCTGCTTTGTCTCTCTAACCTCTTCTTTTGGACTCCCTCCCCTCCCCTACACCCTTGACCTAATCTTTTCCAAAAACTGTTATACTTCCAATCTCTCCACTGATTCCCTCCTCTTTTCTGATTATCACCTTGCTTCATCCGACATCTCCCCCTCATCTAACCCCTCTCCCTTTTCATTACTTGTAATCTCCTTTTGGCCTTTAAGCCATAAATAAAATATGTATGTACGACTTTCCATCCACCAACCCTCAGGACTTTGCTGCTTCGCTCTTTCCCCTTCTTTCATCAGTTTCCCTTTCCTTCTGCCTTGAAGGAGACTCTCTCCTAAGTCAGCTGTTTCTGCCTTAAATACATTCCTCCCTTCTCGAGTTCCTTGACCCTCTTTCCCATCAACCCTGGCTTATCCCCACTATCCACTACCTCCACTCCTGCTCTTACTGTTTAAGACCTCTGGCAGAAATTCCACAATTTTCACCACTACAATTTCATTCTTTCCTCCTCCAATCCTGCCAGTTTCTGCATAAACAACAATACTTCTCCACCCTGATGGAGTCTTATTTCTGCAATCCTTGCCATCTCCTCTTGACCTTCAATTCCTTTCTTAAGCCTCCCTCTCTTACCCCTTCCTCCCTCTCTGCACAGGATCTTACTCTTTCAGGACAAGATTGACTTCGCTTCTCATCACTCACATTTGCCCCATCTTCTCTCTCCCCCCTCCTCCCACTTCTCTCCTACCCTGCTTTTCTCCAGCTTCCCTCAATATAATTTCCTTCTTTACTTGTCTAACCCCTCTACTTGCCCCCTTGGCCACATTCCTTCTTGTCCCCTAGCTGCTATTTCCCCTACCATTGTCCCCCTTTGCTGCCTTTAAGCATGCCATTGCTAGCATAATTCTTGGTACTTAATTTGAAAAATAAATAAAATAAACTGCTGCCATCCAAGCCTTCCCCAGAAGCCCCCCACACCCCAGCACAGAGCTTGTCAGAGCAGGTAAATGAACCCTAGCAACCCAACCACTAGACTAACCTCTCTCTCTACAGTTGAATATAAAACAGCAGTTTTTGAGATTTACTCCATATGGCCAGCACAGGGGGCAGGGCAGGAAAATCGTTAATGAAAGCCAAGGGTTTCTTCTGGCTTTTGTTTCCAACCCTGAAATGGCATTTTCTTGGGCTGCTTTTAAGCATACACAATGCACAGGCGGCGTGAAATCACACCATGTGTAAAAATCTTGCGGGTGGGGTTTAGACACGACGTCTTGTGCATTAAAACTGATCGTGTGTTCTTTTAACACTGCAAATAAAATACCTCGATGTTGAGGTATTTAATTCGCAGTTTAAGAAGAATGCACAACTGGTTTTAACATGCAAGACATAGCATCTAAACCTCACTTGTGGGATTTTTAGCATTGCACATGCCTAAAAGCAGCTTTGGTCTGTCACATTTCAGGGTCTACACTCCTAGTGGAAACATTTCCCAGGGCTCAGCTCCTTCCCTGCCCCCCCCCCCCCCNCCCCCCCCCCCCCCCGCAAATTTAATAGCTGGGGCTGAGCCCTGGCAAGTCTCTCCCCCCCCCCCAAATTATGCCCTGCCCCTATCCTTAACAGATACATACATGCACATGTGCATACACACATTCAACTGAGGCATTTCCTTATACAGTCTTATTCTTCAGGATCCCCCTTTCCCCCTTGTAACTAGGGTTGCTTGCACGCGAGACAGGGGGCTGCCACTAGCCAAAATCAAGGCAGTGGGATCATGTGAAGTCCTGCTCATGTGCATGGGTTTTTTTATTTGATTAGCCCATATCTGCCATGATTTCAGTGACAGGAGACAGGGCTAGACATTCAGCCCTGTCTCCTGGCACTGAAATCATGGCAGATATGGGCTAATGATGTCAAAATCCCCCACACGCGTGGGACTTCCCATGATCCCCCTGCCATGATTACAGCTTGTGGCAGTACCTCCCCATCCTGTCTCATGTGCAAATGGCCTAAGCTAAGCACGTGCACCAGCAACTTCATGGAAGTATCCTTTAAGTTCCCCCTTGTCTCCCCTCCCCTTTGTCCATCCTAGATTGTAATCCCCTTCAGGCAGGGACCTGTCTCTAGTCATTAATGTTCAATGAAAGGCACATTGCTGGTGCTATGTAAACAACAACAAATAATCACAATAATTTAATCCTCTCTTTTGTGTGCCATTTAATGAACTGATAATGGTCCGAAGACAAAAGGCAGCCATAACTAGGGCACATGTGGTCTTCCCTTCACTTGATGCCCTTTAGTCTTTGTTCTCTCCCCTTTTCTTACACCCCCTCCCTGAACAAACAAAAACACTTCTCTGCAGTAAAAAGCTTTTAAGAGCATTGCTCATCAAATCACGGAACGATGCTTAACTACAGTTTCCTATTGGTTGCTAGGGCGGTGATGATGTAATCAAAAGGCATGTATAATACAAGACTGATGTGATGATGTATTTAAGCAGTGAGCAACCAAGGGGAATAATTAAAGGATTTGAGCTGTAAGGGGGAGAGGCAGACATCATTACCTCAGATTCACACTTGATTACTGGATATTAACTGAACACTTCTCAAACCAGGTGCCGAGTAAGGTAAATAGCTTCTTTGTGATCTTATATATGTTGCATGTGTTTTTCAATTCACCTAAATAATATATCAAGCAATGGCTCACGGGAGCGGTTTCTTTCATATTAAAAGAAAATAGGTAAAAAGGTGGGTGGAGAGGGAAAAAGGATAAATACAAAATACTGCAGGAAAGCAGAAAAACAAAGAAGGAGATTACCTGCAGCAGAAGGGTGGGAAGCTGTGATTTACTAAAAACAAAGCCATACAGTGAAATGTTTCCTGCCTTGGATCAAGAAGAGAGTTTTACTTTCTTAATGAAATAATTCTTGGCAGTAGCTAAAACAAAGCCAGTAAAAAGCTCCTCAATACAATTCACCTACCAAGTGAGTGTGATGGTCAGAGCCCACTTTCTGGACCCAAGGGAGTGTATTTTATTTTGAGGACAACTATTTAATACATGCACTTGTATTTTGGTAGCATAACCACATGAGAACCAAGTCTCGGTCATGCATAGTAGTTTGTAAGTTCTAGAGCAGGGACCGTGTCTATTCAATTGCTTTGTAAAGCACCAGGTACATTGCAGGCAGGCACTATATAAATGCTTGCTAATAAATAATAATATACAAGTAGGCAGAAGGACATGATATTTTATAAAGTAACAAGTCAGCTACTCAAACTGCAGTGGTTTCTGAGGCAAATATAGCAATTACTGAGGGAGATTTTTTCACATGGCCATTAAGTGCTTAACTGCAATGGAAGGCACCTAGCTTGAAAACCACTGAGAATTAGGTGCCCATATCTCATTTCTTCCTTTGAAAATCTCCCCTAGTTTTCATCCCCCCCACTCCCCAGTGAGTGTTATGGGAATCTGATTATTTTTAAAAAAAAATGTTTCCTAGAGTAACACAAAATAAAGTCTTGGGATGAAATTGATTTAAACTGATCTATCTAGAACCATTCCTAAAATTGTTTGGATCTAGCTTGCATCTAGAAAGCCAGGCTGCTGTTCAATGTTCAAGCTGAGCCTTAGATATGCCTTGGGTCTCATTTGTTATTTCAGACACCTGAACACCTGGCTCCATGACAAGAGTGTCCCCAGAATATACAGATACATATATCTGTTGTGTTTTCCAGCTCAGTGCTGCGGATACATGTGGTTTCAGAATCCTACAATCACTGCGCTCTCAGACCAACAGTCTTTGAGAGGGGTTTCAAAAATATAGAAATTTTTGAAATTTGATTAAAAACTTGTGTGGAATTTTTTTACCCAAAACTTTGGGGATTTTTGGCTATTTTAGGGAGTATTCTTTTTTTTGTTCATTTTTCAAAGATATATTTTCATGAACATGTCTACCGTACATTATTCTTTGGCTGCCTCTAGACAATATTGTTTCTTTTAATCTATTAAGAATACGAGTTCCTGATCTAAAGAACTTAGTGGATTTAGGATTAGACCTTATTTGAACCAATAAATTAAGAACCTCCCTGGTTTTTTTGTGTTTTTTTTAAAGGGGTACAATGAACATTGAAGTCCGCAACGTCTCCTATACAAGTGCCATTGTCTCTTGGTCCACTGACAACCCTTGTCCAGAAAACTATCATCATGTAATGTACAGACCTAACTGGAACAGTGTGTTTGCAGGCTACCTGCGCCAGAACTTCCACCATGAACAGAGGGTGCCACACTCCCTCAGCTCCCTTGTACTGCACAGACTCACTCCCTCCACTGTCTACATCCTGTGCGTCACATGCAAAAATTCCTACCCATCGAGCAACCACTGCACAACGTTCCAAACGCTAGATAAGCATCCACAGGCCTTTAGTAGTTCAAGGCAGGAATCTGCTACCTCCATCTGGATGGTGAGCAGCCTTTTACTTCTCTGCTTTATGGTGATCTTGATCTATGGCTGCTTGAAGTTCTGGTCCTCAAGGTGTCACCAGCAGCTAAATCGGTACAATACCAACCAACACAGGGAAATGAGGGAACCAACCAGCTTGCCTGAGGGGACTCCAAGCACTGGACTGAAGGAGGAGCTGCTGGAAGTTCCTATGACATCAGTTCTAATGAGAAGCTCCAGTTTCATGAGAGAGTCTCCATACATGTCCCCTCGTTGCTTCTTTCCACATCAAAGCAGTGATGACAAAAGGGCCATCTTACCTCAGCATGAGTTTAGGTGAGAAAAAACAACAAAAAGGAATTCCTGCTGCAAGTCAGGGGGTTTGCATGATGAATTGCTTTTGTGTGGGCAGTGCTGCTCTCATGCCTCTAACGCCAATGTGACATACCTCCATGTCTTTACTATGCTATCTCTGCCGCAGCATGGAAATTGGCATAGAAAAAGTCAAAGGTATAAAGGTTTTTACAAAATTAGGAAATAGAACAGAGCCTTTTAATGGATTTAACACTGGGAAATAGTTTTAAACCCTTCAGATTCCCTCCCCCCACCCCTCACTCTAAATAAAATGAAAGAAATTAAACTGTTAGTTATTGGTGTGAATTCACCTCAGTGGAGAGAGTCCAGATTGACACCTTGAATGTTTGGTTGCAGCACTCACCACCAAACAACTGATGGGGAATAACAGCAATTCCCTCCCAAGACTCCCACAGAAGCACCAGCCTCGGCCCCATTCTCTCTTCTGACAGAACTCATGTTGCCAAACAGCCTCGTAAGCTTAATCTAGCCCTAAGTGAGATCTGGCAAAGTAAGGGCAGAGGTAGGAGATGGGAAGAGTAGCTCCACAGGCCTCTCTGAATAGCCCCCATGCTTCTGTGGGGTTTCTGTGACAGGTTTGAACTAGTGGTGTAGGGCCCTGGGGGCAAGGGCAAGTCAAAGTACTGGGTCCCATACCAACTGGGATGGGAGGTAAAGGGGGAGGCAAGGCACTGGGGGGAGGATGGGTGGTGGTATGGCGGGCACTGGAGCAGAGTGAGATGCCGAGAGCTGGCTCCTCTGTAGGGAGCTCCCCTTCCTTGCAGGGATTGGGAGCAGCCACTGACAAGACACTACACTGACTCCTGATGAAAGCACAGGCAGCTCCAGCAGAGAAAGCCAGACATTTAATGTCCTGATGGGGCTGGCCCTACTGGGGCCTGAGGTAGTGGCTCCACTTGCCCCACCTGTAGCTATGCCCCTGGCTTGAACCCTGGCACCTTTTTGTTGTTGTAGTACCAATTAAGCACTGGCATTATGGGAACACAATGAAGCTGCTTGCTGGTATGGCTTTTCAATGTCCAGCAAGCAAAGTCTAACTGTATACGTTTGTTTCTTCTGCTCTGTATATGACCTTTTCCTTTTCTGCCATTTCTTTTCTGGTGAATGATCTCTCTCCGTACAATCTCCCTTCCTAAATAAAGTCTTACCAACCTGGATTCTTAGTGGCAAATGTGGTTTATTACTAACCTTTGATCCATAGAGGTAATAAGGCTGGACATTGGCTGGCTTGTCTCGCTGTGGTTCTTGGGTAAATGGAATTGCTGTTCGCACAAATCTGAGGTATGCATGGGAAGGAGAGAAAGATGGGATCTTTCAAAATGGCATTTCGAACCAACCATTCTTTGTTTGCTACATAAAAAAACTCCTAGATTGTTCTTTTAAAGCCATGGGGAGTTACTAAATAAAGTTGGTAATTTTTTTTTTTTTTTAAAAATAGAAAATATTTAGATAATATAACTTAATATAATATTTGAAGCTTCTAAAATGGAAATCTGTGCTGCCAAAAGCTAAAAAATTTCAGTTGTCAACCCCGCCCCCCTTTTAAATTTTGATAGTTTTTTTGTTGCAAGAACTCAAAAGTAAAGAATTCTGAATTTTTTAAGACTATGGGAAAACTTTCAGGGCCAGATATTTTCAGGATTTTCTGGGCAAAAATGGGCAAAAAGGCTTTTTGACTATATATAAAAAGTCAGTCTAAAAGTTTCAACCAGCTCTACTTATTACTCAGCTTACACCCATCTTTAAAATTCAATAGTAGGGGATACCAAAAAAGTAACCAAAAAAGTACGCATCGTACAGCATGGAAATCCACTGCAACCAGAGTGGAATGTCTGTCTGAGACCTGGGTCAGGGGCCAGATTTCCAGATCAGTGATTGAGGGACAGAACTGGGTTGGAACAGAGGTCAAGACAAAGCCAAGCTGAGGTCAAGGAGCCAAAGCCAAATAAGTATCCAGTCAGTAGCTGGGATTGGGCCTGAAGCCAGGTAATCAAGCATCAGGGCAGGGGACAAGGCTGGAGGCAGGGTTGGAAGCACAGGATCTTCACATTCTCCATGCAATTGTTATGTTGCAGAGACTCCTCCCACTATCGGTTTATATAGTTCTGACTGTCAATAGGGTGCAAGTCCTGCCACCCAGTCAGAAACCAAAGCAGTGGGTTCGGGGTAATATTATTGCTGCTGAGCTCTGCTGGTGTCACAGAGCTACAGTATTTACTTGAGGCCACAGGAGCCCAGGTTTGCGAACCACAAGGCCTTGCAGTGTGTATATAATAATGATAAAATAAAATAATAATAATAATTTTGTTTATATAGTACCCCCCTGCCTTACATGGCACTTGGAGTGATTCACAAAAAAATAAAGCTATATAAAATGATATGGTGCCCAAGAACTACATCCTCTTTTCAAACACTAGGCCCCCAGCAGCTCTCCTCAGCCGTTTCTTCTTACCTGTTGGTGGATCCATTGTAGCAGTAGTTAGGTAGAAAATCAAAGTTGAGTTCCCAGAAGACGTGCAGAGTGATGCGTCCGTAGGGAGCTGAAACATTGTGATTGGCTTCTCGGAACATGGCATCAAAACTGTCCAGAGTCATGTGCTTGCACAACAGTCTGTGCGTCAGACGGTTTATCTCCAAAAGCCACTCCAGCTCCTGCAGCAGGGAAAGCAGTAGCAGTAGCAACTAGGTATTATCAAGATCGCAACAAAAGGTCTCATAAAATCAGCAAGGAGATGATGCACAGACCGTATCAGATACTGGGCTGTTACCACACATTTAATTCACTTAAGAGTCCAGGACATTGGCACTCTCACACAGGGGGTGTTGTTCTACCATTTCCCCACTTGAATGTGGTGAAAATAATTTCTTCAGCACTGAGCACTTCCCTGCCAGTATATCACCTCTCACACCAGCATGCTTATCAGGTGGAAACTGTCAGTTTTACACTTCTCAACTCCGATGATCCTGTAATGAATCCTTGAGTGTGAACATGATGTACATCGGGGTGGAGAACCTAAGGCTTTTCTTCTCCATAGGCCACTTTTGTATTTAATAAGAGCCTGCAGATCGAGACTGAGAGGTCTTGCTCTGCACGTGCGTGTGGCGGTAAAGGCAGAGGCATAGCAAGGTTGGACTTGGCCCTGCTGCAGAAGATGGAATGGGACACCCCAGCTCCCCTTTCCAATAGCAGAGGATGCACCTGGGAGCATGGATGCCCCCCCCCCCCCCCCCCCTTATGTGCCCTGGTGTAGTCGTATTGACTGTCCATATTATCAACACAGGATCTTCTCCCAAATCATAAGATTTTCTACTGCCTAAGCTACATGACAGTCCTCATGATCGGTCATGTATTTTCTTTTTGTGAGCAATCATGCACACATAAATAGTACAGTAAAGGGTGTCCTAGAAGTAACTAAGATTATATACTATTATCTAGTTATCTATCTAAATACAAGAGAGCGGAATGCACAGATGGCTAGACATTATGGTAGATGTGGAACCCACACTGTAGAAAGCAATGGCATGCCTACATACAAGCCAGCATTACACTTCCTCCGGCTTCATCTCCTCGAGGCATTATTATTCTTACCACAATGGATGTCAGGTCCTCACTCTCAAAGCGGCTAATGGCCTGGTCCAATGATTTGTACATTGCAGCTGAGATGCGCTGGGTAATGAGCCTGTTCAGGTCAATTGATCTGCCTAGCAGCTGTGGAAAAGAGAAAGCATTACAGATGCTACAGCCCCAGCTAAGTGAAGATGGACCCCAACCCTATAGAATGTGGAGACATTTCTAATCTGGATACAAACTTTCCTGGCTGGGCCCATCTTTACCAAAAAGGAGCACTGAAATTTGAAGTGCTAACCACCTTTCTAGGGCTGCTTCCACACTAGCCCAGGTCACAAGGGTGAAAACCATTGCTGTTAAGGAGAAGCTGTACATTCTGCTTCTCATCCAGCAATGGCTGGATTGCCTCTCTCCATACAATCAGCTCATCTTGGCTGCCTGGAACATGGGGCATGAAGAGGGAAGCTTTCGGTTCAAATCAAGGGCAATCTCATTCTTCCAATTTTACAAATGGGGAATTGAGCCTGAGAGAATGACATCAATTTGCCC
Organism: Sphenodon punctatus; assembly: GCA_003113815.1. Classification (NCBI taxonomy): domain Eukaryota; kingdom Metazoa; phylum Chordata; class Lepidosauria; order Sphenodontia; family Sphenodontidae; genus Sphenodon; species Sphenodon punctatus. Next base: position 6,394,321 of record QEPC01006817.1, read on the forward strand.
AAGACTGTTTTAGCCAGTGAGCTCCTGGCTAAAACAGGATTTGAACACTGATCACCGAGCTCCAAACTCAACACCTTATCCCATAGGCTACATTAATAGCTAACAGTGCAAAGATTGTTATTTATTTTTAGAGCTAGGCGGAATAAATTGTGAACATTTTCAAAAATAATATTTCACTTTAAAATGTTCTAGACAGAAATATGTTTCTTCCAAGTTTTTTGTGTTCTCAAAACCTGAAAAATGTCAACTTTAAAAAAGATTTTCAAGTTTTACTAAATTATGCTATCAAAGCCCACACACAATTTTGTTTTTTAATTAAGATTCCACACATCTCTCTCTCTCTCTGTGGGATCACCTCACCCCCTGTGCTCTGGATCGGCCCCTGCGGTTGACCAGGAGCGCCCTTCTCGAGGTCCCCTGGGTATCCCGGGGGGGGGGGGGGGGGG
>QEPC01006817.1:6400822-6412832 GCA_003113815.1 Sphenodon punctatus
CCCTCCCACCCACCCCATCTCCCTCGGGAAAGGCCTGGTGGAACAGCCAGGTCTTACATTGTCTGCGGAAAGAGGGGAGGTCGGTAGCCAAGCGGATCTCCAACAGGAGGGAGTTCCACAGCCATGGCACAGCCACGGAGAATGCCCTCATAGTAGACACCCGGGAACCCCGAGGAGAGCACCCCCAGCTGGCCGCAGGGGCCACTCCAGGACCTGGAGAATGAGGTGGTCCTGCAGATAGGCGGGGCCCAAGCCGTTTAGGGCTTTAAAGATCAGGACCAACACCTTGAATTGGGCCCGGAAACCTACCGGCAGCCAGTGCAGAGAGTGAAGCACCGGTGTAATATGCTCGCGTTGGCCTGTCCCCGTTAAGAGATGGGCCGCCGCATTCTGCACCAGCTGCAGTTTTCGAACCAATACCAAGGGTAGCCCCACGTAGAGCGCATCGCAGTAATACATATATCGTTTTGCTAAAACGTAGCTTGCCTGAAAACCTAAATGTAAAGCATAACAATCCCATTGTAAACTTTCATTAAGCTGAAAAATAGGGTGGAAATGGATTATTTGGGTGCATGTGGGAGACTAACATCCACACTGAAACCGATCTTGGAGGAGCGAGGCATGAGTTCATGGCCTCCATGACAACCATGGGCCTGTCCCAAATCATCTGTGGCCCCACACGAGGAGGGACATACACTGGATTTGGTTTTCAGCACCAGCCTTGAGGCAGGGGGTCAGTTAGTAGAAGTCTGGGGGATGGAGCCCTTGTCATGGTCTGACCATTACCTCCTTAAGGCATACATACTGGCGCATGTCAGCCCCCAATGGGGTGCAGGACCTATTAGATCGGCCCACCCCCGGAGACTTATGGACCCGGATCGTTTCCGGAATGCTCTGGGGGAGTTTCCCCTGGACCTTGACACCCGCTTGGTCGATGATCTCATAGCCTTTTGGAACACCTTGTTGACTGAGACCATTGACAGAGTGGCTCCCAAGCGTCTGCAGCCCTCCCGAGTCTCCCACAGGTCTCCTTGGTTTACTGAGGGCTTGCGGTGTTTGAAGCGGGAGAGCAGGTGGTTAGAGTGACGGTGGTGCCGGACTTGCAGCGAGTATGACCGATCACAGCATAAGAGCAGTTTAAAGACCTATGCTGTGGCGGTGCAGGCAGCAAAAAAGCAGTTCTTTGCTGCCCTCATTGCATCTGCAAAGTCAAGTCCAGCGGAGCTTTTCCAAATGGTGAAGGGCTTGGTGAGTCCTACCTGCCTCCACCTGGACCTGGAGCAATCTAGTGACTGCTGTGACTGGTTTATCGAGTACTTTGTAGATATGATCGCTCGCATCCGCCATGATTTCGGTACCACAGTTATTGCAGAGGATCATCTTGGGGTTATGGATGCCCCATCCTGTCCTGATCGGTTTCAGATGGCGTCGCCTGCCAATGTGGAGTCCTTGTTGGGATCTGTTCGTGCTACCACTTGTGAACAAAATCCATGCCCATCCTGGTTGGTGCCAGCCAGGAGATGTTACAGCCATTGCTGGCTGGTGTGGTTAGTGCCTCCCTTCGGGCCTGACTTCGGTACCTGACTGCCTGAAAGAGGCTGTGGTTAGGTCCCTGCTCAAGAAACCATCTCTTGACACTGATGCTCCTGCCAGTTATCGGCGGGTCTCTAACCTCCCCTTTTTAGGGCAGGTTATTGAGCGGGCTGTGGCACAGCAGCTCCAGGAACATCTGGACTGCACCAGTTTCCTTGACCCCTTTCAGTCTGGTTTTTGGCCTGGGTATGGTACGGAGATGGCATTGGTGGCCTTGGTTGACGATCTCCGTCTGGCATTGGACCAGGGTCGTCAGAACTTACTGGTCCTGCTAGACCTTTCGGCTGCATTCTATACAGTAAATCATGAGGTGTTGGTGACTCGTTTGCGGGACCGTGTCGGAATTGGCGGGACAGTCTTGGACTGGTTTCGTTCATTACCAGCCGGAAGAACTCACCAGGTGGTCTTGGGGGAGTGTACATCTTCCCCCTGGGACCTCACGTGTGGAGTCCCACAGGCTGCCATTCTGTTCCCCCTCTTGTTTAACATCTATATGCAACCGTTAGGTAGAGCTGAGTGTCAAGCTACTGATGACACTGCATACCGTGAAACCCTCTCATGATCTCCCCTCTTTTTCCATAGACCCAGGCCATGCAGTCTTCTTATTTTCCCAGTGCCTGTCAGCTGTGGGGGCTTGGATGAGGTTAAGCCATCTGCAGCTGAATCCTGACAAGACGGAGGTGATGCTGGTGGGCGAGGGCTTGGGGGGCCTGGGAGTGGTTGAATCTCCTCTTGTTGGGGGGGGTTCGCCCTCCCATGGTCTCTCAAGTGTGGAGTCTGGGTGTGCTCCTCGATTCACGCTCATCCTGGAATCTCAGATTGTGGCTGTGGCGGGGAGTGCATTTTGGCAGTTACATATTATCCAGCAGCTTCGGCCATATCTCTCAGATTCTGCCCTCGCCACTGTCATCCATGCCTTCATCACCTCGAGGCTGGATTACTGCAATGCGCTCTACGTGGGGCTGCCCAAGAAGCTGGTCTGGAGGCTGCCGATGTTAGATCTTTTTCGGTGGCTGACCCTGTGCTGTGGAACTTGCTCCCCGAGGAGGCTCAGTTGGCCCCCACTCTCCTGTCATTTTGACGTTTATGTAAGACCTGGCTGTTCCATCAGGCTTTTGGCGGGGGGGTGGGGAGAGGGGTGTTTTCTCCCTGCACATGGGATCTTCTTTTTTTTTTTTTTTTTTTTTTAAAAAAACTTTTAAAATTTGCTTTATTGTATTATTGTTTTTATCTTGCTGCTCGCCACCCCGAGCTGCCCTGTGGGCAGGAGTGGTGGGATAGATATCTTTTATAAATAATAAAATAAAATAAAAAGTGTGAAAAAAATCTTCCTTTTTAGAAATATGCCATTTCCAAACCAAATGAAGTTTTAACCATGATCCACACACCACTTGCTCAGGGAAGTGGCTAGATTGGAAGCCCCTGGGTTTAGAAGGAGGAATGCCCCCCCCCTCAAGATGCACACATGCATGCATGGTGCCCCCTCCCCCCAAGGCTTTTGGGCTCCAATGCAGCTGCACCTGTTCTAGCTACACCCCTGCACTTGATCCAGAATAGTCCCACTGAAGCCCTCTGGAATAAGCAGGTGGTGGATCGTGACGTCTGTTTTTACCCAGCAACAGAACCCCACTTTGATCCTGAATTCCAAAATGACAGCATAGCTTGGCTAAATTGCACTCAAGACCAGGAGGGCAATTGTGAATGATTAAGCTTAGCTAATTGTTTCGGTTGTACCTGGACATGTCTTTGTTTCAGCAATGTCTCATAGCGGTTGGATGGTGGGTACGGGATAATCACTCCATAATTCTTACATTCAGCCCGGAAACGTTTATCCAGTAAGACACTAGAATTAGAAAATATTATCAGTAGATTGACCTAATTGTCCTGATTTGTGGTATGGAGCTGGGCTTTTAACTCAAGCAGTTGAGACTTGTGCTCTTTGATTCATCCTTCAGTCCCCACTGCTGATCCTGATCCACCTAGAAGCATCACGTTATGAGTTATATCCACTTCTGAGCCTCATGTCCTCATCCTGCTTTCAACACTGGCTCAACATTCCCCTAACCCTGGTAAACCCACATCATATTTTCTAGCCATATTTTCTTATCTACCACCTTATAAAGTCTTGAGCTGTAATTCTTTTGGGGGAGGGGGAGCAGTCACATTGTTTTCTGTCATCAATGGACTCCTCACTATGCCATTGCAATACTTATGCAGACAGGAGCTGATTAGGGGGACACCGTGTCTTTTGACACTCATGGCTTCTGGGGATAATTAACAGATGGTAATCACCATGTTTGCATCTGAGCAGATTTTGGGATCTACAGGCATAAATCAGACATGTCTTGGTTGGATCTTCTCTCACAGGCACAGAAGATCTTCTGTAGGGGATCCTACTGTTCCTCTGCTTCCATTGTGTCTACTATTTTCTCAGTTTCTCTATCGTGGTCACCATGCTTAGGGACGTGTGTTCTCTGCACAAATAAGGTGGTGCAGGCAAGAGGGGCACAACTGTATGCAGTGGATAGCGGTGACTATTACAACTCTGCCTGGGCACAATTCACATCATTAAGATTCCGGATAATATGTTCAGACTGTAATGTACTCTGCTAATACTTTTCTTTATCTGGGAACTCATCCTCCCCAGTTGATCTACTGTGTCCACCTGTCGCACTCTCCTTGTACATACAGAGTGCAGGTTCTTAAGGTAAGGAGTTATTTTCTTCATGATGCAATTGTACAGCACCTCATACAACAAGGTAGATTCCTGAATGGGAAAAATTGTTTTTTAATCTCACTCCAATCCTGCCCTGCAAAATCCATTCTCATTCCCAACCACTCCTGCATTTTGTCTTGCATTTTTATCTTGCTCCCTCACAAAAAAACCTTCAATCCAGTATAATTCTCCACCAGACGGACGTTAAATATGCTGATTATGAACCCTAATGCAAATACCCTAACATGGATTAAATACATATACAAGAGAAAAGCTCAAACAAAGAATCACGTGTTTCATCAGGCTTCCAACAGAGGTGGTAGCAGGGGACTCACTCCATAGAGAATGGGCAGCAGAAGTAACAGTGGGTGAATCCTAGCAGTCAATAGTTCCAGCAGCAACAGCAGTAACCCTGCTATATTTAATTCCAGGTGCCCAACAGGGCAGAATGGCTTAAGGAGAAGCAAAACTAAGGCTGATAATAAATGAAACAATAGCCACCCACAAATGGGCAGCTACTGGTCTGTTTATAAGGCAGATACAGAGCAGGAACATGTGTTCCTGGCCCTTCTCCCCCACACGGCATCATCTTCATAATCGAGGTGCATGCTGTGGATGGCAGGAACATGCATTCGTCCCTGGGCCAACATGTACTCCTGACATCTAATAGGGGATGTCTGGGGGGGAGCATAGGGATGTGCTCCCCTGTGGTGATTCCATGCCCAGGCACTGGTTAGTGTCAAGCCATGTAAGCACTTCCCAGCTTGAAACTGAGCAGGACTGGGGACAGCAGCTCTCTGTCTCTCTCTCTCTCTCTCTCTCTCTCTCTCTCTCACACACACAGATCCGCTCATGTCAATTTCAAGCCAGGAAGCGGCTTTCTGACTTGAAATTGACGTGGGATGTTCCTTGCCAGGGAGTGCAGCACTGTGCTCCTCAGCAAGGTTCTCACCATCCCCTGGACCCCCACACTGGACTATTTCAACTAGAAAAATATGGGAGATGCAGCCAGAAATGGTCCCTTTGCCATTGGGCTCCTTATGGCGCTCCTCCTCCAGTGGGAAAGGGGACCAGATGGGGCACCACGTACAGGCTGAAAGACACTCATCCACATCGGTCTATTAGGTGCTAACACCAACCAGGTGTGGGGGAGTGGCACACGACACTCACAGCCCACACAGAGCTGGAGTGATTGTTTAATTTGTTATCACCCCAAGGGAGAGAGGGCAGTGGGTAAGTGGTTGGAGCCAGCAGAACAGAAAGGGCTGGGTGTGGCAGAAGTTGTGTGCGAGAGCGTGGGCATTTAAATTAAATCGGGCATATGATGGCATTCAATTTAACCTGGGCATGCCAAACCAGGGACTAGGAGCTTCCAGACTGCAGAAATGGGGTAGTGTTCTGGCAGAACTGTATACAAAATTAAAATCTTTGGCTATACTCCTAAAAATGAATGAAGAATTTCCTGATTACTCCTGATAAAGTGATGAGAGATTTCAACTGCTCCCCCAAAGACTAATCTGACCTTTTTACCCAACAAACCTGCCCACAATAAAAGTACATTTCCTGCTGCTGCTACTATAGCCACAGGGTCCCTGCAGGAATCTAGCCCCACTGCAGGGCTATGCAATGGAGTTCTTCCGACTTCTAGATGTTACCCATCATTAAAATAATAAAGGGAGTCGCCTACCTGCCAGCCATTGCTTTGTAATAGGCAAAGATCTGATCTGCCAGCTTGTATACAAACTGATCAAAACACAAGTTCACCTGATGGAAAAGCACAAAAGCATAAAACAGCATGAAAAATAGGTTTTTGGTAAAAATATGTGCAAGGGAGACATTGTTTAATAAAGTTCTATCAGTAGCACAGCCAGTGGTTCCTACGTTATGCTGGTGCAAACCCATTTTGAAACTTCGTATAATCCCTTGATCACAGACAGCAAAAAAACGTGCAAATTATATCAAATATCAATCAGGAATCATGACCTCATCCACAGATGACATTGACTGGTTGAAATTACTTGGGGTGAAAAAGAACAGCTACCTTACAATGAAAACTAGAAACAGAAATTTCTGTTTCTAGTGATGCGTTAAGTTTGCTGAAATTTTTATCTGCTTCTCCCACATCCCCCAGAATTCCTCTGCTTTCTTTTTGGAAGCTTTGGCAAACAAAGCTTATCAAAAACCAAAATGTTGCCAATTTTACTTAAGTTTATTAAAAGGCAGTTTGGGAGGATCATGAAAAAATTAGAAAAACTGAAAAAGTTTCCAATTTGAACAATGTCAAAAATGGTTTACGGACTGCAACCATTGGCTACAATTCAAAATGCACTTGTACTGGTGCAGCATTACGATTCCCATTTTATAGATGGGGAACGGAGAGCAAGGCCTTTTTTACATGAGACGTACCCACTCATGCCCATGCAGGTCCACTGAGTGGGTGCCACCCATGTGACTGCAGTGGCAGGTGGATATGCATGCACACTCCTGCGAAACACACATGCCCACCCACCCACCTCCACCAATCCCCCACACACAGAGCAATTGGCCAAAATGGTGATTGCTCCGTGCGTGGGGGATTGGTGTGTGCTTGTGTACACTGCGCCCCTGCTGCAACATGCACACCGATTCCACCCCCCACCTCCCCGCACACACCTGCAGCCCGTCTGAAAAGGGCCTGAGTGACAGTGAGTGCTTTTAGACGGATGGGGTGTCCCAGTGCTGGTTGCACCAGCCCACTTCACCTCTGGGTGGCCCATCCATCTAAAGGCAAGATGTGCATGTGGAGCACATGCAGAGCACAGATGAAGCAGTTTCCCAAACCCAAACAATCATTTTCTTGCTTTACTGGTATCTATCAAATGTCTATTTTCTCTTTTCCCACTGAACTGTCATTATATCTGGCCATTAGCTAGACCGCATTTGTTAATAATTTGCTTTTGTTGGATATACATTGCATCAAGGTCTCTCTGTTAGCATGACACAACGTGCCTTTATAGGTTTGCGACTCTTAGGCTGGCTGCACACGTTAGGAAAGGGGAGGGGACTAATATGAGTTTCACTCACGTTAGAGCAGTCACATGAAACCTCCCATCATGGGCATGAGGGTTTTTGTGTTATTTTTCCCTTCTCCCGTTAAAATCAATAATGCGGTGCAGGGCTGGATTTCGAGCTCAAGTCAGGCAGCCTTAGCGACAATATTTGTTTTCATCTTTTGATGAAGATGCCAGTGTTAAAACTCAGCAACTTATATCAGGCTGCCTAACTAATCAGGCCATGTTTGTGAAGGGGAACAGAGTCCTACTCTTCACTCAGTCTGGATAAAGGAACAGAGAAGAAGTCTGGAACTCACTTCAGCTTCGATTTCATCATAGAGGAATTGCTTCTTAAACTTGGTCAAGGCATAATATGCACTGTCGTTGTACAGGTCCAAGGGGTAGACCACATACCTGAGAGGAAGGAAACAAGTAATCACAGTGCAAAATGATCATTACCACAGTGTGAGATTTACTGTGGGGTAGAGCCCAACACAAGGCATCACTTAACCCTAGTGAGGTTCACTGGAGTAGAACATACTCCAACACTGGCTCTGAAATACCTCATTTCCCTAGCCTTCTCCCTATGCCTGGAAAGCCAAGAAAGTTTAAATTAGAAATGGTTTTATGCTAGTTGGGGATTTCCCTATGCTGGTGAAAACCCTGGCTGCCTGTTCGAGGCAGCTTTCAAGTTCCCTTCTGCAGTTTGATGGTACTGCAGAACACTGGCGTAACAAGAGAAGGAAAAGGAGAGAGATTTCCGTTGCCTTGCTTTAATGTGAGGCTACTTCCCAGCCCTTAGCCTCTGGCTCTGCCAGTGGTGGTAGCTCCACCAACTTCCAAAGGCAGAATTTCTGGAAAACTGAAGAAAGCAGTGTGGGTCATGGCACAACCACCTCTAAAACCTGTGAAGTGTCTGTGAGGAGGAAAGGGAGGGTTGAAGAAAGGAAGGGATGAGGAGCTATGAAAGGATCTTGTGAGATGAGGTGATGGGGCATCTAAATGGCAGATGAAATTGAATGTGGACAAGTGCAGAGTGATGCATATAGGGAATAATAATCCAAACTATATGTACACAATGCTGGGTTCTAAATTAGGAGTAACACTCAGGAAAAGGACCTTGGGAGTCACCATGGACAATACACTGAAATCGTCAGCTCTATGTGTGGCAGTGGTCAAAAAGGCAAATGGAATTTTAGGAATTATTCAGAAAAGAGAGATTAAAGCTGAAAATATTATAATGCCCCTATATAAATTGATGGTGCTACCACACCTTGTACTGTGTGCAATTCTGGTCACCCTATCTCAAAAAATAGCAGAATTTGAAAAAGTGCAGAGAAGGGCAACAAAAATAATCAAGGGTACGGAACGGCTTCTGTATGAAGAGAGGCTTGATAGATTAGGGTTCTTCATCTTGGAGAAGAAAAGACTAAGAGGGGATATGACAGAGGTTTATAAAATCTTGAGTGGAGTGGAACGAGTCGATAGGGAACGTTTATTTACCCTCTCATGTAGCAGTACATCTAGGGGACACTCCATGAACTAACTGTTGGCAGTTTTAAAACAAATAAAAGGAAGTCTTTTTTTTACTCAACACACAGTTAAACTGTGGAATTTGTTGCCAGAGGAGGTTGTCAGGGCCAGTAGTATAGCTGGGTTTAAAAAAGGACTGGATACGTTCTTGGAGAATATGTCCATAAAAACGGCTATTAGCCAAGAAGATTACGAGATGGGAACTTATTACTGTCAGGAGCAGGAAGTGATCAGCAGGGAATGGATTGCCCATTGTAACTGCTGATACTTCTCCCATGCGACCAAAATTGGCCACTGTCAGAGACAGGATGCTGGGCTTGATGGACCACTGGTCTGACTCAGTATGGCACTTCTTACGTTCTAATGAAAAGAGCAGAAGGGAAGGGATGGTCGGTGATTGGTGTGGACAGAGGGTTAAGAAATAGGTGCGACTGAGGGAGCGCAGGACGAGGGGTAGGGATGGGCCTCCAATCTAAGGGGCACCCTCTCACTTGTAGTCTTTGTTACATCTGTACAGAAGAATAGTATATGAGAACATCTGCCCCTCTAAAAATGGAGAAAAAAGTCCTCTCATAAAGAGGCAGGTAATTTCAATTTGCCAAAAGCCAAGCACAGGAGCTGTAGCTACTCTTGAATACAGATTGTCTTTTCCTCTCACAAGTTTACTCATACACTGGGATACTGAGATGATCCTCTTCTCTCCACTGGCTCCCTCTATCAGAACGGAACACATTCAGCACAAGCTCCTCGTCTTTACTATCAAGACCCTTCATGGCCTTTCTCCCTCCTATCTTTCTGTGCTAGTTTCCCACCATACTCCTGTCTGGGAGCTCCGCCCCTCCTCTGCTACTATGCTTGCCTGCTCATGACCAGGGTTCCTAATTTCCTCTTTGCAATGGAAAACCAGAGAAGCCCAGATTTTTTTCCTTTTTTCAGAGAAAAACAGATTTTGTCATTTTCCAGAGAATTTAACAGAAAACGGCAAAACATACAGGTTTGAGAGAAGGAAACCGAGCATAGGGCAGCAAGGATGAAGTGGAGCTGATGGGAAGCAATCTGAAGTCATGTGCTGTGGACAGGGTTGCCACCTACGCACATTTTTAAGTAACACTTATGAAAAATACAATTGCCTTAGGCGCCAATGCAGGACCTGCAACATGTATTTTTCATAAATGTTCCTTAAAGATTTGCATAGGTGGTAACCCTAGATGCGTGGGGAGGATCTGCATTTGGAGGGGTGTCACAGACCTCCTGTGGAGTGGGGGAGGGGCACCATGAATTGGGGCGGTCAGGTCTTCTGGACCTTGGGAAGAAGGGACAGGAGGTGGGTCTAATTAGGCCCATAGCAGCTTTCCCAAGTGCCAGACTGTATGTTCCCCCTCCTCTGATTGGCAGAGCAGTGCGAGACCAAACACTGGAAGGAGGAGGCGGCAGCGAGCAGAAGCGACCTAAAGGCATGTTCGGGAGGGGGAGAGGAGAGAATGGGTTCTACATTTGGAGTCGTGCCACAGACCTCAAATGTTTTACACTGTTGGTGGGACAGGTAGGTGAAAGATTACATACAAATGAAAATATTACAATAAAATATGGTGTTCTAACTCATTTATACATATTGTGGTAAGGGAAAGTCAGCTAGCATTTACATTTAATTGCAGAAAAACAGGGATTTTGGTTTTTTTAAAATACAAGAATTTCTAATTTTTTGTCACAGAAAACTAGGAACTCTTCCCATGACTCTCCTGCTCCTTGAAACATATATGCAACTTTCCCCTTGTTGTCTCCCATGCCTGGAACTTTGCTTCGTCCCTCCCTATCTTCAAATCCCTCCTGAAAACCTACCCTTTCCCATCAGGCATTTCCTAGCTCCTCAACCCCTTAGTCCTCCTCCTTGATTTTCTTCGGTTCTTCTTCTTCCCTTTAACTAAGCTAAGCATGTGCACTTGCAACTGCAACATCTTAGATGCATTCCTGTCTCTCCCTCTGTTCCCCTTCCCTTCGTCTCTCCTCCCTCGTCTCTCTTAGATTGTAAGCCCACTGGGGTAGGAATCTGCCTATAACTATTGATTGCTATAGAAATACATAATAAATAATCATCCTCATTGAAAATCAGATTCCTCAAACCTTCCTCCCTCTTCCCCAACCCCTCATGATCCCAGGGACACATTCCTAACCATCCATAACCTCTTACTCCATCATGGAGGGTTCTTTGGTTTCCAAGATGTGGTCTGTTAGAATCCAAGGCATAGACATCTCGATTGGGAACTGAATCCGACGACCCATGGTCAGCTCAAGAAAGAATTCTCGGAACCAGAGCTGGGACAGGTCACAGCACTGCTGCAGGGCTTCTGAAAACACACAAGAGGGTTTCCACCACCATCACCACCGGGAGGGAGAAGGATTTACTGCATGAAGGAAGTTCTGGAGAAACAGGCACAAAGGGCTCACCCAGCTATACCAAACCTATTCTTTAGTTTAAATTTGGTGCAGTTCCTAGGCCCTATTTTTATATATTCAAAACTTATATCCCGCCCCTCCTGCCCAAAGACAGTTTGGGGCGGTGAACAACATGCACAAGTTTTTTTTCAATAATAAAACATTTAAAAATAAATCTACAAATTTTAAAACTAATAAAAACACACCCTCCCTCCCAAACCCCACCTCCCCCACCCTGGCGGAACAGCCAGGTCTTACACAAACGTCGAAATGACAGGAGGGTGGGGGCCAACTGAGCCTCCTCCGGGAGTGAATTCCACAGCACAGGGGCAGCCACCAAAAAAGATCTCACATCAGTGGCCACCCGTCTCGCCTGGGGAACCTCCAAAAAGGCCTCCATGTATGATCTCAGGGGTTGCACGGGCACATGGGGAGCGAGGCGATCCCGCAGATAGGCAGGGCCCAGGCCTGGGTCGATGGAAAAGGAGAGGTAGAGCCGAGTGTCATCAGCATACTGATGACTAGAGATGGGACCCCGGGCCCATTACCGGCTACCGGATTTACCGGTTCTCTGAAAACCGGATTCCCGGATTAAATCTGGTATACCGGTACCGGATTTATTTCATTGATTTCAATGGGGCGCTGTGTCCCCATTGAAATCAATGAAATAAATTAATTCCCTCCCCCTCCCCCTCCCAGGCTG
>QEPC01006817.1:6413449-6454979 GCA_003113815.1 Sphenodon punctatus
CCCAGTGAGTTCTCCCAGCCAGGAATGAACGAAACCAGTCCAAGACCGTCCCGCCAATCCCGGCATGGTCCCGCAGGCGAGTCACCAATACTTCATGATCGACTGTCAAATGCAGCCGAAAGGTCTAGCAGGACCAGTAAGGTCTGATGACCCTGGTCCAATGCCAGATGGAGATCATCAACCAAGGTCACCAATGCAGTCTCCATACCATACCCAGGCCGAAACCCAGACTGACAGGGGTCAAGGAAACGGGTGTGGTCCAGATGTTCTTGGAGCTGCCGTGTCACAGCCCATTCAATAACCTTAGAGACTGGCCAATAACTGGCAGGAGCATCAGCATCAAGAGATGGTTTCTTGAGCAGGGGCCTAAGCACAGCCTCCTTCAGGCATTCAGGCACCCTGCCCTCCCGAAGGGAGGCACTAACCACCCCAGCCAGCAACGGCCGTAACGTCTCCTGGCTGGCTTTCACCAGCCAGGACGGGCAAGGATCTTGTTCACAAGTGGTGGTATGAACAGATCCCAACAAAAACTCCACATCGGCAGGCGACACTATCTGAAACCGATCCCACAAAACAGGACAGGACGGGGCATCTATAGCCCCAAGATGATCCTCTGCAATAACTGCAGAACCGAAATCGTGGCGGATGCGAGCAATCTTATCTAAAAAGTACTCAATGAACCAGTCACAGCAGTCAGTGGATTGCTCCAGGTCCAGGCAGAGACGGGCAGGACTGACCAAACCTTTCACCACCCAAAAAGCTCCGCTGGACATGACTTTGCAGATGCAATAAAGGCAGCAAAGAACTGCTTCTTTGCTGCCTGCACCACCACAGCATAGGCCTTTAAACTGCTCTTATGCTGCGATCGATCACACTCATCACGAGTCCAGCACCACCATTGCTCCAACCGCCTGCTCTCCCGCTTCAAGCACCGCAGGCCCTCAGTAAACAAAGGAGACCCGCGGGAGACTCGGGAGGGCAGCGGACACCTAGGAGCCACTCTGTCAATGGTCTCGGCCAACAAGGTGTTCCAGAAGGCTACAAGATCGACCGAGCGGGTGTCAAGGTCCAGGGGAAACTCCCCCAGAGCATTCCAGAACCGATCCGGTTCCATAAGTCTCCGGGGGCGGACTGATCTAATACGTCATGCACCCCATTGGGGGCTGACATGCACCAGGATGCACGTCTTAAGGAGGTAATGGTCAGACTATGACAAGGGCTCCACCCTCATGACTTCTACTAACTGCCCCTCCCCCCCCCCCCCGCCCGTCTCTATTCTACTCCGTAAACCGCACTGCCCACTGTGGTTTCAAATCACCATAAACAGGAGAAAGGAGCGATTCTAATAGAGTCAAAGATTAACAGATGGTGGAAATGAGAGAGCAACAGTTTAAGGGCAAACATTTCCAATGTGTTTAACTAGAGCTGGTGGATTTTTTATTTAATTTATTTTTATTTGGAAAATGGCCTTTCAAAAAAATGTAGTAAAACATCTATCAGTTTCAACTATTTATTAAGTGTCTGATCATTCTCAGCTGAAGTTTTTCCACTCGGGTTTATAGCTTTTGCAACTAAGATTTCTTAACAAGAAGAATAGTTCAGTTTCTGGAAATGCTCAAGAACTGTAGAATGAAAAAAATAATCAATTTTGAATATTTACAAAAGGAAATCATTGAAAAGAACAGCAAGTTTCAACCTGTTCTATACCCAAGTGACTTCATAGCCAATAAGTCCCTTGAAAAAAACTGGCAAGAGGCACTTAGGTGCCAGTGTCTAATTAGAAGTGAATGAGGCTGGAGAACGTACGACTGGGCTGGGAATAGGACCTAGGTCTCCTGAGCACCAACCCACAGCTTTAATGGCACGACAGTACATCATCGGCTTGTGCTGTATGACCCATCTTCACTAAAGGGACAAAATGGGATTGGAGAGTTGCCTGAAGCCAGACATGATTCTAAAACTTTGACGCAAGGTCAGGTTTTGCTTTCTTCAGAAGAGGGACCCAGTTGTACTGGCATGCATGTGTTATAACTTGGGTCACAGCCTGAGAGAGCAGAATTCAAATCCATCTCTGCTATTGCCTCAACACTGATGTTGAGAAGGTGAGTGAAAAAGAAGGATTGCTTGTGGAACTCCTCAATGGCTAGGACTATCGGTCCATCCAGGCTGCTCCTCAGAGTCTTCTTCGAACCGCTCTTGTCTGCGATGAGCGATTCCAGCATGGTCCGTACCATGTAGAGCTATAAAAATACATTGCCATTGCTATTATTCCTCATTGATACAGCACCATGCAGAGGATCAGAATTAGAGCTGGTCACATTTTTAATTTTAACTGAATAAAACTGGACTTGGCATGAACAAGACGACTGCATAATACAACCCTGAACCCATAAAATACATGGCCCAGGGTGACCTTAAGTCCCCAGAATCCTGTGTCTGAGCATAGACATGTACATACCTGTGTGCTCGAGGGTCCTACTGCTCGCCGTGGGACCTTGATATCAAATCCGCCTTTTGGGTCCTTCTCACCTCTCAGACAGGGGTCATTTGGGGGCTCCCGGCTCCCTTCCCAGTCGCATATTGTCTTTCGAATTGCCTGAAGGACACTGGGAGGATGAAAGTAAAAATCTTAAACCTACCTGTTAATGTAGGAGAGAATCCCAATATCTCAAATCCCTCTACTTCTCTGGCCATACCTCCATACGATGCAATGCGCTGTAAATTGTATGTCTAGTATTTTCACATTCTGGATATCTTGAATCAGATTCTGGCCTTATTGGGCAAGAAAGGCATAGAAAACTGGTGCTCAGTAGTCTCCGAGCACAAGATTTCTCTTCCCGCATCATGCTGACAAGGTGGGAGTCAGAGCTAAGAGTTCAGCAGATAGTACTGTATCTCCGAGAGTGCTCTCCCACCGTAGTCCTTCCTCTCATCTCTGCATCTATCTGTTGGGAGTGGGGAGGGAGTGTTTATCTCTCTTCCCTTCTTCAGTCCCAACTTTTCAAAACTAGAGCCTCTTCTCCAGGAGGGGATAGGAGAAGGATCAGAGAGGCAGAGGCTGTGTCTGTTGGGCTCCCATTCTGTCTCTCACTCAGAAGTGTCAGCGAGATGCAGGGGGCTGCCCTGCTAGAAGCAGAGGCTCCTGCTTTCACTAGCTCAGAAGCCTGTACCAAAATCATTCTCTTGGGTCAGCAGAAGGGGCTAGGAGCAGACACAGAGCACTGCTGCTTCTGCCTCACAAATCCTGCTCCGCTCCCTGCTGACAGGCTGGGTTGTGCTTTGGCGTAGGGAAGGAAACACAAAAAAACCATCAAACGTTCCCTCTCTTCCCCTTCCCCCCTCCCAATCCTCTGGCTCTGCACTGTGCTATAAGAGGCAAAAAGCAGCACAAAGCCAAAGGCAGCATAAGGTTCCTTCCTCAGAGAGGAGGAAGGAGGAGAGAACACTTGCAAAAATACAGAGCTCTCTCTACCACACTCTCAGCTATGACTCTGGACTTGTCAGTATCATGCAGGTGAGAAATCCTGCGCTCAGTCCTCTCATCCAGAGCCATTGCTGACAGTGTGGGCAGCAGAGAGAGCTTGGGACTGTGAAATCCTGACTACAGAAACCCTCATCTCTCTTCTTCTGCTAACCCAGACTGCAGAGGGTGAAAGACAAGGCCCATTTCCCAGAGGACTGCATAAGGAGAATTTCTGATAAATCAAACTTTTTTTTACATGGCTGGAGAAATTCAAAGTAAGCAGACTCCACTGTACTCTAATACCATGACTATTATAGGATGAAAAATATCTTGCGTATAGCACTTTCTTAATGGTTTGTATCTCCCAAAGTTTCCCTTCTCATCTCCCTTCCCAGCCTTAGACTGTAAGCCCCTTGGGCAGGCACATTGCTGGTGTAGTAAATTAATAAATAAATAATAATAACAGTAACATTGATATGAACAAGAGCAGTGCTAATGTGAAATTGTTCCTGGGTCTATCCTGAGTGACATCAGAGAGACATTCAAACTATTCAGAGAAACAACAGTTCTGCCACAGCTTAACAATAAATCTGGCCTGATTACCAATGGAACTCACTGAAGCGGTGATATATCTGTCCCACTCTGTACCCAATCTACAGACAATCCATGAGTCTGTTACAACCTAGCTGTAGAAGGTGACCCTTTGGGCTTAAACTGCAGCCACCTATGTTTTTACCTCTGAAGGTTCCTACTTCAGTCCCCAGTGAGCTGTTCGAGATGGTGGACATCACACAGACACCAAACTCCATCAATTGGAGTGGTGGGTGCTCAGTGCCACTGAGAATCAGATCTAAATGCTTCATAGATTTCCATTTCTTCATCTTAGGCCAGTTTGGCCCAGCTCTGATGGATTTCACACAAGAAGAAAATGGAAGGAATGACTTTGGGGCTGTTGGTTGGAGCACACAGAACAGCAACAATAGGATGCTATTAGTGGTGGGAAGAAACTTTTCCCCAAGGGTTCTCTTCCTCACTGATTTTTAATCAAATACCACCACCATAGAGGTCAAAATAAAAATCTGCATGGATGGACACCCTGCTGTTTTACAGGAACGTTCAGACTGTGCTGAGTTCTAGATTAGTTACTCCATAGTGCGAGGCTCTGCACACTACTTGGTTAAGGAGAGTTGCTGACAGGGAGATGGATCAGCTCACTCTGGTTTCCTATGGGCAGGCTGTTCAGAAGAGGTTATCTGGGAGCACTGGCTAGTTGGGGGAGTTTTGCCCAAACATGCTAGACTGGGACCCTTGTCTCCTTATGCATATGGAGAATAGTTATTTAGTTTTATTTATTTAATTAATTTCAATTTCTACCCCGCCCATCGTTTAAAGCTCAGGGTGACTTACAGCCTTTAAAAATACAAAATACAGTAAAATCCCTTTTAATAAAACCTCTCACCTTCTCCCCTAAACCCACCCACTCCAACCCCCTCACTTGTCAAATACTTTGCCAAAAGGAAAGGTTTTACTCTGCCTCCGAAATATGCTCAGTTATGCAATAGCTTCTGGCCAGTGCGGGGTTTGCTTAGCATGAGACTAGTTCATGAACAGCAGGCAGGGACATGCTAATAATAAGTCTCACTTTGGGCCAGCCAATCCCACCTGATCAGGACATTCTTCTTCTTCCTGACAGCCTGCCTCAGTGGTTCTCTCAGTGTCACTTGAGCAAAGTCCTGCAGGGCTGCATAGATGGTGTTCCTGATGGCCTGGTTGAACACACTCTCCATACGTCCCATGAGCACTTGCAGACCTTTTATCATGGCAATTACCTGGATAAAAAAAAAAAGAAGGTAGAGTTGGTCAGAAAACAGGACTTTGTGTGAAAAGAACAATTTAATTTTAAACATTTTTCCAATCTGAATTGTCTGGTGAAATAGATTTCTAGTGATGCATTGTCTGCATTACTGGTCCAGGGTATCTTTCATCTTGAAAAAGTAATGAAATTTCAGAATTTTCTGGTTTTGAGAAAATTTTACAATTTTCTCTTGAGAACCCAGAAAACTTCAAAAACTTCCCAACCATCTCGTGTTAATAGTTAGGATTGAATATCCATATAGAGTTCATATAGTCTAATGGATATCATGCTGGACTTAGGTTCTGGGAATTCCGAGCTCAAGTCCTGGTATTTGCGGTCCTACGTTGAGGCTGTCAGGGTGGCAAAGAAAGAATTCTTTGCCACCCTCATAGCTTCTGCAAAGTCGCATCCAGTGGAGCTGTTCTGGGTGGTGCGGGGGCTGGTCAGTCCTGTCTTCCTTCTTCTGGATTGGGACTTGTCCCAGGCCCGCTGTGAGGAGTTTGCCATCTACTTTGCAGACAAGATCGCTCGGATCCAGAGCAACTTCGACACTGGATTAAAGACAGTAGGAATAGAGTGTGAGGTGATGGAGGCGCCATCTGGTCCATCTTTCTGGGATGAGTTTCAGGAAGTGACACCAGCCGATGCTGTGGAGATCCTGAGGTCAGTGAGGGCCACTAGTTGTGAATTAGATCCTTGCCCGTCCTGGTTGGTGAAAGCCTCCGGGGAGATACTGAGGTCAGCGCTGGCGGGGATTATCAACGCGCCCCTTTGGCAGGGGAGTTTGCCCCCTGGTCTCAAGGAGGCAGTGGTGCGACCCCTGTTGAAGCAGCCATCTTTGGATGTGTGGACGGACTCGCCAGTTACCGAGCCATCTCTAACCTTCCCTTTTTATTTATTTATTTAATAAATTTGTATCCCGCCCCTCCTGCAATGCAGCCCGGGGCGGCTCACAACAATAAAATACAACAAAAACAATTTAAAACACTCAATACAATATTAAAACAGGGCTAGCTACATTATCTCATATAAATAATAAGTAAGGTGGGGGGAGATAAAGGGGGAAGGTTATTGAACGGGCAGTGGCCCTGCAGCTCCAGGCTCACCTGGACAGCATCGGTGTTCTCGACCCCTTTCAATCAGGGTTTCGGCCCGGCCATGGTACAGAGACGGCATTGGTGGCCTTGGTAGATGATCTCCGCTGGGAGATGGACGCAGAACGTTCGACATTACTGGTCCTGTTAGATCTCTCAACCGCGTTTGATACAGTGGACCATGGGCTGCTGTTGAGATGGTTGCGTGACCCCCCCAGGTCTGGATGGGACCACCCTTGGTTGGTTCCAGTCATTTCTCTGGGAGGACCCAGCGGGTTGTCTTGGGAGCAGAAACATCTACCCCCCGGGCCCTGGACTGTGGCGTTCTGCAAGGTTCAATCTTGTCTCCTTTATTATTTAATGTATATATGCAGCCCTTGAGGGAGATTGTGAGGGGGTTTGGTGTGTGTTGCCACCAATACGCTGATGATACACAGCTTTACCTCTCTTTTTCAGCTGACCCAGGCCCTACCGTCTCCGTGCTATCTCAGTGTTTGGAGGCCATGGCGAGTTGGCTATGGCAGAGCAGACTGAGGCTCAATCCTGATAAGACGGAGGTGATGATGGTGGGCCGGGCGGGTGAGGTGGTGTCCCCTCTTGTGGAGGGGGTGTGACCCTCCATGGCTCAGCAGGTTCAGAGTCTGGGGGTATTATTGGATGCGGGTTTCCATCTAGATCAGCAGGTGGATGTGGTGGCAAAGGCGGCTTTCCGCCAGCTGTAACTGGTGTGGAGGCTGCACCCGTATATCTCCAGACCCGACCTGGCCACTTTGATCTATGCCTTCATCACCTCGAGGCTGGACTACTGTAACACGCTCTACGTGGGGCTTCCCTTGATGCTGGCCCGGAGGTTGCAGCTAGTGCAGAATGCGGCGGCCCGTCTCCTAACAGGGATGGGCTGATGAGAGCACATAACACCGGTGCTCCGTGCGCTGCACTGGCTGCCTGTAATGTGCCAAGCCAGATTCACGGTGTTGACGTTGATCTATAAGGCCCTGTACGCTCTTGGACCTGGATACCTCAGGGAGCGCCTCATCCTCCATGACTCAGGATGGACTCTCCGGTCCACCAGGGGTGCCTTCTTGGAGGTCCCCCACGTAAAGTGGGGGGCTACAATGGAGAGTGCATTCTCGGTGGCTGGGCCCCAGCTGTGGAACTCCCTCCCAGAGGAAGCACGACTGGCCCAGAGTCTGCTGGCCTTCTGTCGGGCCTGCAAGACATGGCTGTTCTCCCAGGCCTTCAGAGGTGGGGAGGAGAGGGTGGGCTAATTTTTTGTATGGGGGTATTTTAAAATTGTTTTAAATATCTGTGTATATTTTTATATTGTGATAAATTGTTTATTTTATGTTGGAAGCCACCCGTAGGCATAGAGGGCAGCATATAAACGCAATAAAATTAAGTAAATAAATGGATGGATTCAAGCAAATCACTTAACAGAGCCTCAGCTTCACAGTTGTGAAACGGGGTGGTGGCAACAGATTTAGCCGGCTGGTTGACGTATGGTGGGCCCAATGCAAGTGGTGTATTGACTCACTTCTCAGGACTATGGGAAAGTAGTGTTGCTGTGCCAACCCAAAACCTGTTGCAATTCAATGAGAGATTAGCCATAGATCAGCCCTTTTGAAATCTCAGTCTAAGTGACTTGTCCAAGGACACACAGGGAATCTGTAATGAAGCCAAGAATAGATCCCAGATATCCTGAATCTTAGCCCAATGTTTTAATCATCTTTTCTTTTAAAGCAGGGGTGGGGAACCTCTAGCCATGGGGCAAATCCAGTCCATAGCTGGGGGTTTCTTTGTTTTTTTTTACCCCTCTCCAATTCCTGCACCTGGCTCGTAGAGCCAGTCCCCACCTTTCAAGTACTGAAAGAGTGAGCTCAGGTGAAGGGAGAGGAGGGCACACACTCAAGGATACAGGATGGATCCCTGGAAGAGATCCAGGATCTAGACCCTTCTTTTCCTTCCCCCA
This sequence comes from Sphenodon punctatus, assembly GCA_003113815.1. NCBI lineage: Eukaryota > Metazoa > Chordata > Lepidosauria > Sphenodontia > Sphenodontidae > Sphenodon > Sphenodon punctatus. The sequence continues at coordinate 6,421,831 of QEPC01006817.1, forward strand.
TCCGGAGCACAGCTGTTACACACTCCCATCCCCAGCTCACTGAGCTTATACAAATTTTCATAGCTTGATAGATGGAAAAGTAGTGTTGATGGACCAACTCAACACCTATTGAAATTCCATGAAAGATTAGCCTACAGGAGGGAAAAGATTCCCCGCCCTTGTATTAAAGGGATCCCTTGTATTAAAGGGATGCTCCTATCTTAGAATACAGCGAACCATTGCCATCACTCACCTCCACAAAAGCAAACTTCTCCTCACTGGTGTAATTGTACCGGGTAGCTCTCTCATACTCCTCAGCAGTGCCTGGGCAATCCTTGTTACAGAACTTGTCGGTGGGATGTACCAGCTTCCAGGAATACTGGAAGAGGAAAACAAACCCAGCATGAACGCAAGAACTCATAACAAAAAATATTGGAGAGCTAACAAGGGTACAAAGCAATTCCATCCTTTCCATAAAAGCACTCCCCACTACTTAGAGCTGTGCATTTGGGTTTTGATAAAAGACAAATGTTTTTTAAAAAAAAACATTTTCAGCTTCCATATTCAAGACACAAATACTAGGACTGTGTATTCGGGATTCAAGTGAACCAACATTACCTGGGAAAATGTAATCTCTGAAGTCTCAGACAGGACCCTGAAAAGTGCAGCACATATTCAGTTTGGAGCTGGGCTGTTCTCCAACTCTGAGTGTAGCCACTTGCTAGAGGAGCCTGTAGTGAGCNTGGGAGCAGAAACATCTACCCCCCGGGCCCTGGACTGTGGCGTTCTGCAAGGTTCAATCTTGTCTCCTTTATTATTTAATGTATATATGCAGCCCTTGAGGGAGATTGTGAGGGGGTTTGGTGTGTGTTGCCACCAATACGCTGATGATACACAGCTTTACCTCTCTTTTTCAGCTGACCCAGGCCCTACCGTCTCCGTGCTATCTCAGTGTTTGGAGGCCATGGCGAGTTGGCTATGGCAGAGCAGACTGAGGCTCAATCCTGATAAGACGGAGGTGATGATGGTGGGCCGGGCGGGTGAGGTGGTGTCCCCTCTTGTGGAGGGGGTGTGACCCTCCATGGCTCAGCAGGTTCAGAGTCTGGGGGTATTATTGGATGCGGGTTTCCATCTAGATCAGCAGGTGGATGTGGTGGCAAAGGCGGCTTTCCGCCAGCTGTAACTGGTGTGGAGGCTGCACCCGTATATCTCCAGACCCGACCTGGCCACTTTGATCTATGCCTTCATCACCTCGAGGCTGGACTACTGTAACACGCTCTACGTGGGGCTTCCCTTGATGCTGGCCCGGAGGTTGCAGCTAGTGCAGAATGCGGCGGCCCGTCTCCTAACAGGGATGGGCTGATGAGAGCACATAACACCGGTGCTCCGTGCGCTGCACTGGCTGCCTGTAATGTGCCAAGCCAGATTCACGGTGTTGACGTTGATCTATAAGGCCCTGTACGCTCTTGGACCTGGATACCTCAGGGAGCGCCTCATCCTCCATGACTCAGGATGGACTCTCCGGTCCACCAGGGGTGCCTTCTTGGAGGTCCCCCACGTAAAGTGGGGGGCTACAATGGAGAGTGCATTCTCGGTGGCTGGGCCCCAGCTGTGGAACTCCCTCCCAGAGGAAGCACGACTGGCCCAGAGTCTGCTGGCCTTCTGTCGGGCCTGCAAGACATGGCTGTTCTCCCAGGCCTTCAGAGGTGGGGAGGAGAGGGTGGGCTAATTTTTTGTATGGGGGTATTTTAAAATTGTTTTAAATATCTGTGTATATTTTTATATTGTGATAAATTGTTTATTTTATGTTGGAAGCCACCCGTAGGCATAGAGGGCAGCATATAAACGCAATAAAATTAAGTAAATAAATGGATGGATTCAAGCAAATCACTTAACAGAGCCTCAGCTTCACAGTTGTGAAACGGGGTGGTGGCAACAGATTTAGCCGGCTGGTTGACGTATGGTGGGCCCAATGCAAGTGGTGTATTGACTCACTTCTCAGGACTATGGGAAAGTAGTGTTGCTGTGCCAACCCAAAACCTGTTGCAATTCAATGAGAGATTAGCCATAGATCAGCCCTTTTGAAATCTCAGTCTAAGTGACTTGTCCAAGGACACACAGGGAATCTGTAATGAAGCCAAGAATAGATCCCAGATATCCTGAATCTTAGCCCAATGTTTTAATCATCTTTTCTTTTAAAGCAGGGGTGGGGAACCTCTAGCCATGGGGCAAATCCAGTCCATAGCTGGGGGTTTCTTTGTTTTTTTTTACCCCTCTCCAATTCCTGCACCTGGCTCGTAGAGCCAGTCCCCACCTTTCAAGTACTGAAAGAGTGAGCTCAGGTGAAGGGAGAGGAGGGCACACACTCAAGGATACAGGATGGATCCCTGGAAGAGATCCAGGATCTAGACCCTTCTTTTCCTTCCCCCATCCGGAGCACAGCTGTTACACACTCCAATCCCCAGCTCACTGAGCTTATACAAATTTTCATAGCTTGATAGATGGAAAAGTAGTGTTGATGGACCAACTCAACACCTATTGAAATTCCATGAAAGATTAGCCTACAGGAGGGAAAAGATTCCCCGCCCTTGTATTAAAGGGATCCCTTGTATTAAAGGGATGCTCCTATCTTAGAATACAGCGAACCATTGCCATCACTCACCTCCACAAAAGCAAACTTCTCCTCACTGGTGTAATTGTACCGGGTAGCTCTCTCATACTCCTCAGCAGTGCCTGGGCAATCCTTGTTACAGAACTTGTCGGTGGGATGTACCAGCTTCCAGGAATACTGGAAGAGGAAAACAAACCCAGCATGAACGCAAGAACTCATAACAAAAAATATTGGAGAGCTAACAAGGGTACAAAGCAATTCCATCCTTTCCATAAAAGCACTCCCCACTACTTAGAGCTGTGCATTTGGGTTTTGATAAAAGACAAATGTTTTTTAAAAAAAAACATTTTCAGCTTCCATATTCAAGACACAAATACTAGGACTGTGTATTCGGGATTCAAGTGAACCAACATTACCTGGGAAAATGTAATCTCTGAAGTCTCAGACAGGACCCTGAAAAGTGCAGCACATATTCAGTTTGGAGCTGGGCTGTTCTCCAACTCTGAGTGTAGCCACTTGCTAGAGGAGCCTGTAGTGAGCGCCCTCCCCATTAATAGGGGCGGTTACTGTCTCAGGACTGCAGCCTCCAGAGCTATAGCCAGGCCCAGCCAAACCAGGAAAAAATGGTGAGTCCTTGGAAGCTTAGTACCCCCCTCCCCAAGTCAGCGACACCCCCCCAAGCAAGCCCCATTCTCTATTCCGACCTAGGGATCCCACAAGCCAATGACTCCCCTCTGAGCCAGAAACCACTCACCCCACAAGCCATAACCATACCTCATTTCCTCTCTCCAAGTCAGCAACTCCCCACACAATCCAGCCCCATATTTCATTCTCCCCTCTCCCAAGCCAGCTACATGCCTCACTGGGTATCGGACATGGAGGCTGCCTGCCTCCAGAGCTGCTCCAGGGGTACACCCCCACATCCACCTGTTTGCAGCCCCGCCTGAGCCTGCTTTAGACTGACACGGCATTTCCCCTGGCCTGCAGTTCCCCCCATGCAGTGCCCTCCCCCCCACCCCGTAGAGTTGCAGGTGATTGCCTGATACTCTTGGTGCCCAAAACTCTACGGTGTTGTCAGGGGCAACAGCTGGCCAGGTGCAGAGCTGAAGCATATGTCCACTCAGCAGACAGACAGCAGCTGCTGCCCGGTTCGGCTGCTGCCCGGAGCTTGGCCAGCTCACTGTGCTGGCAGCACTCTGGGATGTTCTGGAGTACCGCTGGCAGGGCTTCCCCAGAGCAGGCTCAACCTGCTCCTCTTCCACATCTGGTGGACCACTTTTAAATGGACCATCCAGTCCTAGAGTGAAGCACGCTGACACGGGCAGAACTGGGGCTGCAGTCCGTCTAAAAGCACCCAATCTCCCTCAAGCCAGCCATCCCTCTGAGCCGTTCCACCCTCTCCAAGCTAGCCATATTCTCCACCCTCCCACAAAGCAGTGCTCCCTTTTAAAAATTAGTAGCAGACTTAGCAGCAGTTTTTGATTGCATTTTTGCTTCCTTATAGGCCGTCAAACTGGCAGAGCCTCACTGCACTTCTACACCAAAATAACCCATACTCAGGGATCCATGTTCACTGCATTTTCCTCATTGGCAACGAGGGGGAAAATGCAGCAAACACAGATAAAGATATAAATATAAAGATACAAATACATGCAAATACTAAACACATGAACATGGATACAAATAATAATACTTTGCCAAAGGAGTTACTATTACTAGGACTGTGCATGGGGCCATGTTGAAAAGGCACTGCTTCCACATCTCATACTTGTGCTAATATTCTGCTTTGTTTAAAGGTAGGTTACCGATGCTTATTCCTAAATTTTACAATAAACCCACTCTGACCATTGTTGCCCGACATCCTTACATGAACCCAATATTTAAAAGTCCCAGCAAGAACTTACTCATGGATGTTATCCCGATTGGTACTCACCAATTCCATGACATGGGCACTCCACTTGGAGAGCAGCTGCAACCCCCTTAAAGCCAGGTCAAAGAGCTCCCTGTATTCTTCATCTGACTTCTGGCTGTCCAGCCCGGAGCCAGTCACAACCTGGAGAACAGTATACAACTATCTAGCTATGGTACTTAGGCATCCCTCCTTACCGTAGAGTCTGAACACCTCATAATCCTTAATCTCTAAATTTACATTAGATATGGAAGTAGTATTCTCCCTAATTAGGTATTGGCATCTGGATTTAAATATGGATCTGGATCCATTCCAGATTTGGATCTGTACTAATTTCCAGATTAGTTACAGATTCAGATCCCTTTAAAGTCAATGGGAAATTGATCCATGCCACCTTCCATACTCCCTCCTAGGGCAGAGGGTTTGACCCCCCCGGCATCCTCTTTGGACCCTGGAGTGTACTTACCATCCTCAGAGGCTTTATTGAAGCTCCGTGGGCCCGGCGCTGCTGGCGTGATGCCAAACTCCTGGCTTCGGATTGAGTATGTTGAAATGGCCGCAGGGGAATTTTTGTACCTGTGCAGCCCTTTTCCAAAATGGTGGCGACATGTACGATCCGGAGCTGGGAGCCTGCCAGGAGCCCCCTACAGCAGTGGCCGGCAACCCAAGTTTTAAATCAAGTCCCCCAAGTGGTAAGTACACTCCAGGGCCCTGTAGGGTAGGGGGAAATCTGGATCCAGACGCAGGGCATAATTTGGATTGACCTGTAACTGTTCCGGATCAATCCAAATATGGAATGTCCATCCCTAATCCACATTTTTACAGAGGAGAGTCTGGGGTACACAAACAAGGGCTGCATCCTCCTAGTTGGCAGACGAAACAAATAAGTTGTCTTAAGAAAAAAGTGAAGAATGCATGTGTGTGAGCGTGTGTGTGCACGTGAGAAAGACTTAGGGTGCAGCCTCATGATGCACTTACTGCATCTTGGGCAGCCTTACCCCATGTGATGCAGTGCATCATGTGCCTGGCAGCAGTCAAATGTTCCCCTGCTGCGTCAGGGGTGGGCAGCTGGCTGCTACGTGCTGCATCCTAGGAAAAAGTCCGAGGACAAAGCACGTAGCAGCCTTACACCAAAAAGGGTAAGGCTTCCCAAGGCGCAGTGGCCTGTGTGTTTGAATCCTGTCTGTCTCACCATGCTGCAAGGTCCACTGCGAGTCTTTGAACAGGGTTGGGTTATTGGTAGAGTTGGGGGGAGGATGGTGGGGCACTACTGAGGACCTGCTTGTGTGGCCAAGCGCCTCGGCCTGCCTTGGCAGGAAATCTGACAATGGCCCACCTGCTCAGCTGCCCCACAGGGGGCCAACTATCTGCCGAGCTTCCTGTGCTGGCTCCCAGGGTGGCAGCTGCACTTGTCTACCATGGGGCTATGCAGGGATTAGAACCTCCGCAGTTTGTGTGGCTCCACCCATAGACTGCTCCTCAGAATCAGCAAAACTTTGTAGAACCAGTCTTTGAATTTGCAAAAGTAAAATGCAGGGCCTGTCACTCTTGCCACTGCCCCTCACCCCCTTGTTGCCCCTGCTACTGTCACACACACACACCCTGCCCATTCATGCCAGCCCCATCATGTGTGATAGGAGAGTGGTGGCCCCAACCCCTCTGCCCTGGCAGTGGTAGTGGGCAAGCCCAAGGAGAACCAGCGCAAGGCCCCTGGGAAGCGCAGGGCCTGGGGCAACTGCTCTGTTCTCTCAACGCCCTGTCCTAAGACTGGCCTGGCCCTTGTTTCATAAGCCACAAACCTGACATCACTTGACTCCAGAGTAGCCAGATTGACTTAGTTGAACTACTCCAGAGTAAGTGGATTCAGGATTGTAGTCATAGCATGTCATTCTGTCATTGATCTCAGTAGAGCTGGTGAAAAACTTTCATTTAATTTTTTCATACACAAATGTTTGAAATAAAAAACAGCTTTTACCAAAAAAAAAAAAAGTGAAAAGATGTTCAGCAACAACAAAATTTTGACTGTCCAAAAAACGTCATCAGACATTCCCTTCATAATTTTTGGCTACAAAACCTAAACAATATTAGATTTCAGGACATTTTGGCTGTGAAAAATCATGTTTTCAGCAACCAAAATATAACAAAACTCATTTTCCCCTGCAATTTTGGGTGCCCCATAACTGCAAATATATTTCAATTCCAAAAGACTTGAGAAGAAAATAATGGCTGTAGTCAGGGCCCTGTGCGAAACATGGTACCACAATTTGCAGATTCTGTGAGAAATCCAGCCCTGGGCTGAATTCCCACAGAAACAGGAAAATTCTCCATGGAATTTTCCTTGTCCAGTGACATCAGCACATGAAAGGCTAATGGAGGGCCTCTCCCCAATACATGGGGTTCATGAATAAATTAGAAACAACAACAACAATGGTTTAACATACGAGTCCGCAATGCAGGGAGCCTGGTTCCTGTAGGGAATGCTATGCTTAACCAAACATCAAAAATTAAAAACAGTAACTTTTTCCTTTTTCTAATGGGAGTCAGTAGGAGTCTGACAAATATTCCTATGTTGGAAGGGGGCCCACATGACTATTTTGCACAGGGCCATGACTTCCCTGGATCTGGCACTGCTGGTTGTCATTGCTTCGCCTTCTGACCCAAATAACTATTTGCATGCTTATGGCATGACATGCCACTCCCAGGACCCTCCTTTTCCATCCTATGCAATGTGCAGAGACAGATCAGCACCTGTCTTCTTCTGAAGCCACTGCCCAGGCTTACCTCACTGTTACTGTAGCGAGCGAGCTCAGAGATGAAGCGGATGTGGTCATCTCGGATCTGGACCATCTGCTCACAGATGTTGTACTGGGGACTGATGCTACTCTGAGTGCACGTCCACCTGGGCAGAAAAGCAAAACCTTTAAGTGATGGAGCAAGAGAGCTTACTAGGAGAAGACCTTGAGTTCTCAGTCTTCCTGACTTGCCTGATGAAGGAGCCTGTGAGGTCCGAAAGCTCGCATAACTCCACCATGGTCCAATAAAAGATATCACTTTACTACTTTCTCTATTGCCTTTATCTGGGACCAACATGGCAAACCCAATTTTCTCTTCCTTCACGTCAGCATATTATTATACCCAGCATGCTCTAGTCCTCCCAGCCACAGATGCCTGTCAGACTGTGCTTGTGAGTTGTGGTCTCGCCTCCTTACACAATGATTTTCTCTACCCCTTCAGCCAAGGCAGTCTTTCTCCATTGTAACCTTTTATTTCTTCATGCAGTTACATACTGTACTTACCAGGTGGCCATGAGGAAAGGCGGGCAGCTAGCCAACACTTACACTGCTCAATACGTTTCTGCCTGGTCAGCAAATAAATAAGATCCTCCCAGTCCCTTTCTCCCCAGAATAGGGAATCTGCCCCCATGACAATCTCATTCCCTGTGAGTCCATCCCTATGGTGCCACCTGCCATAACAGGAGAAGCACCACTGAAGAAGACAGGAGGGAAAGGTATCTCATTAGTACTTTATTTTGGCCCTGGATTATAGTTCCACATCAAAATTAACCGACAAATGCTTTATGCAAACACATTCCAGCCAATGAAATACTCATAAATGGTTTGCCATGACATCTGTTTGAGTATTCAAAGTTTGTTCTTCATGCTGCGTGCTTGACTATATGAAGACTGGTGATATTGTTTTTGGATATCTGAAATTATAAACCATTTGGAAGACCTGAATATGGTGTGAACATTCGTGTTGTTATTGTACGTTAACACAAACACTGGTGGCACACCCACACACTCAGTGTGACACTTCCAAATGGCTGATGTTCTGCCAAGGATGTTGACTAGGTTGTCTAGTGTCCCACAATATCAACACTTGACTCTTACCCGTTTCAGTGTCCTGAGCTTCCCCCTCAAGGGAATCGGCAAGTTAACAGGGACGGTCAGATTTGCCGCACCAGCTCAGCCTGCCACATATAGTCTAGTCCATAATGGAAAAATAAAATGCCATGCAAGAAAAAAAACAGTTAATTCCATCTTGGAGGGAAGGAGGAAGGGAAGAGGAAATTACTGGAGGGAAGAGTGAAGCAAATGGAAGTTGAGAAAGATATGAAAACACCCATGGAACAGGATAGTGTCCAAAGTCTCTTCTTCTGGTAAGATTAAAACCCTGTTTGGCATGCTACTTCGGTTGAAAAGTAGTGAGGAGGGAAGGGTTAATAACCAGTCAGACAAGGCAGGGAGAGATATTAGGTACTTAGATACTAGGAAGATATTAGAGATATTAGAAATGAGGTTAGGCAGGAAAATAGTGAGACAGCTAGACCACAGACGGTGCAAACTTGCTTAGCTCCATTGACATCCTTGGACTTACTCCAGCTGAAGATGTACCCCACAGACATAGCTTGGCAAACAAGGACAGGGAGATTCTCATTTGGAACAGTTACTGAGGGAGCAACCCCTCCATTCGGATGAGGGAAGAACACATCAGGTGCTTATATCCCCATTGCAAAAAAATGAAACATTAAATAAGACAAACATAAAAAAAGCAGTTGGTCATTCTCTCACTTCAACAAGATCACTTCCTTTCCAAGGCAGAGAAGGAGGGGACCAAGTGTCTTTAACAGATGCATCGATGACTTAGTGGCCTTTGCCTTCTGAAGCCCCACTTTGAACTAAACCCAAACCTAAACCCAGGGAATGAAATAAGTCAGAAGCACTCAGCTTATTTTGTACAGGCTCAAGGTCACTTCACTGAAATCATTGTATGCAATGGGCCAGACGGTGTGAACTGGTGTACTGTTACTCAAGTTCAAGGGACTATTCCATTTTACATCAGCTGAAAATTTCGATCTGTATATTAACACAGTTGGCAGCTTTGTCTTCTAAGACAACGAAGACTGAGAAAGGGTATTCACACAAAACACCCACAGTAGAGGAGGTGGATATGGAGTGCTGCCCATATGGGGCATTGCTGTTGTGTGAAGAGGTTTGTCCCCATGGTGAACCACCCCAACATACCGAGATGATTGCCATGGGTTTGCTTGCCATACAAACCCTGTTCACACAACACCTAGCCTCCCCCACAACACAGGAGAAACCAGCATGGGTAGTCTTCCATCTTGGTTCCATTCCTGCACTACAGGGTTTGTAAGAATATTCTATAAAACAGTGCCTGAGCTTACAAGGCATTTTCTATCATTTTTCTCTCTTATTTGGTTACTCAGATGAATCATTAGCATACCCGAGTGCCAGATAGGGTTACCACCTTTCACGCTTTTGACCCCGACACTCCCATTTGGGCCTATGGGAGTGTCAAGGTCAAAAGCACAAACACTTTGTACAGGCTCAAGATCACTTCACAGAAATCATGGTTTGCAATGGGCCAGTGACTGTGAACTGATGTACTGTCACTCAAGTCCAAGGGACTATTCCATTCTATATCAGTCTGAGCCAGGCAACCCTAGAGACAGACTCATCTATAGGCAAGCCCAGAGAAGCTGGTATATCCTGTATAAAGCTGCAAAGGTTCCATTCATCTTGCACCCCGTACCAGGGACGTCTATCAAAATTGTCAACCCTTCTCTACCAGTGACTGATAATCTGCCAAACTTGCAAAGCTGCGTGATTTCATGCATATTTATTACAGTCCTAAGTTGACACTTCCAAACTTGATTTACATGAAAGCTAAACCTGATTTGAATTCACAACACCAAGCCCTTTGGAAAGAAACTGGTTGAGAAAAGGTGAAGTCAACGATGCTATGAAGTAATTCATTTCTATTTATTTCAACCAGAGGGTGCAACATTTCTTCCCTTGGTGCTACATCCGGCCTTGTCTGGAATGGTTTCTCCTGGAAGAGGCAGTGTGTGTGTTGCAGAGATAGAGCCAATGCTGGTCCCATGCTCTGGAAGATTTTGTACCCTGAGTCAAAAATGTGGATAAAAATCTTTCCAGAGCACGAACATACCACCCAGTCACATTAGTACACCCACATGCACACTCAGCTCTCTGTGTACTTAAGTGTGTGCCTAGTGTGAGCAGCATTCATACTTGAATTCACACGTACCACTGTTTATCAGCTCACAAACATGACATTGGAGCACAAAACACTCCCAAACACAGTTGTATGTGTCCTAAACACTCAGGCACACCCGCAGTGTATTCATAATCACTCATGTGTTCGGACATACATGCACCCACAGGTTCACTTACACACCCACCATCACTCATGTACTCTCACACCCCGTGGCAGATTCAGGTCTTGCAGGGCCCTAGGCAAAAATATAAAATTGGTTCTTTCGTTTTATCAGTGGATATACTAGTAGAAGTGAAATGAATATCCGATAGAAATATCCTATCTGTCAAATTTGGCTGCTTGAAACCAAATCTGCTAAGCCAGGTAGTTGCTCTGCTCTCTCGGCATTAGTTCATTCAGTTTAGGTCGTTTTACGGCTGAAACACAATCTTGGTGTTTTAGGAGTTACTTGGCAAAAAAAACACGTTTCTTGGCTTGTTCTGGGAAATGAGAACGAGCTGAGAAATGGTAGCTTCTCGCTGCCTTCTCATCGAGAACTCAAAGGCCTTTGTAACTGCCAAGAACTGGCCCAGGGGAGCTGGGGACTGGCCCCCTCAGCACACCAGGGCCAGGGCTTGTCAGTTACAAAGACTGTTTGCAAAGGCGGTATGCTCTTTGCTTTGCAAAGTCCTGTGCTGGGGGAGAAATCAGGGAAAAGCCAAGCCAGTCTTGGAGGCTTACAAAGCCCTGCACTGGGAAGGAAAGAGTGGATTCCTGCTCTCTCCCCTCACAAAGGGGTTTGCAAAGGAGCTTGGGCTTTTCCTGAAGAGCAGCCCTGGCAGGGGGAGTAGGGAACCTGTGTCCACCACTGCCCCTGCCAGGGCAGCCCCTCACGAAGCCGGCTTTGCAAAGGGTTATTCAGCTCTAGCCAGAGTAGCCCCTTGCAAAGCTGCTTAGTTGCAAGTGGCTGACTGCTCAATTTCAGTCTGAAACGGACCAGGCGGCGCTTGAGGGCTTTGCAAGGGACTGCATTAGCCAGGAGAGCTGGGACCTCCAGGCCAGGGCAACCCCTTGCAAAACTGAGTTCGTGCGCTCCCCCGCACCTTGTCAAAACAGACATTGGGAGAGCTGGGCTTGAAATCTCGCTGAAAACTTGAACCAGATGTCAGGATCCCACCGAGATCTTGAGCCTGGTTCCATTCTCACGAGATTTCTCAAGAAAATGGTTTTAATTCTAGTTTCAGCCCTAGTTTGTTTGGTTCGCAAATCGTGCAATACACCGAGTAATTGAACCAAACCAAATCAACCTGGTGAGCTGACTGAACCAAGCCAAACTGAACTGTTCATGGGGATATTGCTCAGATATTTGGCTGCCTATCCAAATGTGAGAAGAGCCTCCATTAATACAAACTGCTTATTTGTTTCACCACTAGCTAGTAGCATCTCCATGTCACATACAGCCAGCTCAGCCCAAGCTACTGGAGCTGAAATTTGAGTTTAGACCTGCCTGTTCCTGCTCCCCATCCCTTCCAGATTGGCTGCAAGAGAAAGAGCCAAGCAGGACTGAAGTCACCACTGATTAGTGGTCTAATCACCTGGCCCCAAGCCTCCTATCATTTCGGCAGGCTTGTAAAACCTGGCTGTTCGCCCAGGCCTTTGGGGAGGATGGGTTAGGGTTTTTATTCTCCATGCCCTTATTTTTTTATTTTTCTTTATCCCTGGATGTTTTAATTGTGATGTTTTTATGAAGAAATGATTTATAAATTTTAAGGGTATGTCGCCCCAGAATGCCGTAGGCATATGGGGCAACTCATAAATGTAATAAATAAATAAAATTAGCCAGGTGATAAGTCCCACTCCTTCCTCTTTTTTCTCTAGAACCGAGCCACAGTGGCAGTGGCAGCGGCTGAGATTCAGTGAAGGGTCTTAGAAAGAGAAAGGCTATTCCTTAGTTCCCTGTAGTCAAGAAGGAAAAGGGGAGAATGAGCATGAGGGGGGGGCATGACATAGCTGTATGCGCCTGCGGGGCGGGTCATAGCAGCGATAGCTGTGTGTTATACTTTTAAATATTTTCTTTAAGACCAGCTGTAGGAGTCAGGACAGTCGTCTACGTTTTCAATGCGTAAAGCCACCTCTGCTCCCAACCATGTCTGTACGCGCATACACACATGCTCAGAACCAAGCATGTACAGAGCTGAATCAAATTGTAACGTGTGAATTAAATCTGAAGATTTGTTTTCTTGAACGAATCTCTGAATTCAGATTTGAACCATGCACTGGTTCACGTGAAATCTGACTTTAATTCATTTACTTTACTAATTTATCTAAGTCAAAGCAAACTAAGGCTGCAATAAACAAAGCACGTACACTTCATGGACTTCAGTGGGAGCAATCCAGAGTAAATCATTTGCGGTTCATGACTATTATAATATCAAATGAAGTCAAGTCCAAGTAATAGAACACATTACATCTTCCTTGACCAAGCAAAGCTAAGAAAACCAAATGAAGCAGAGGCATTCGGTTTTCACTGTTGCTTGCGACAAAGGCAGTGGCAACAGTCAGCCAGTATTACATTATTATTAAGGAGATGGAGACAAAGTAGTTCAGATACTCTCTTTTATTGGACCAATTTCTGCCGGTGATGGCAAACAAGCTTTCTGGCCACACAAGGCCCAAGAGCTTGTGTACTTTTAACAAGAGTTGGTCCGATAAAAAGAGATCATCTGAACTACTCGGTCTCCATCTCTTACATTTGGGACCAACATGGCAACCACCCTTCCTCTAGACTGATATGACGTCTAAGTCCATTTTCACACTTTACCAGGGAGACAAGGAAACTTCTGTGAATGCAATAACGGTTCTATACTCATGAGAATTCGCTCACGGGCGGATGTGCTATTCCGCTTTTATCCAATGAGAACACTCGTATATGACCAAGTCCCCTAATGTAGCTTTTACAACGACAGGTGTTCTCGTGGGATAAAAGCACAATAGTGCATTCTCACACGTGCCAATTCCTGTGAGAACAGAGATGCAATTGCATTCATGGATGTTTTCCTGCATCCTTGGCAGTGTGTAAAGTGATAAATATGGAACAGAAAAATACTGTATTAGATAACAGCTACTACCCAAATGATCAAATAATTTTTTTTTACAAGTATCAAAATTGCAAATGACAAATTCACAAAATAATGAAAACAAATTGAGCCACCTGTGATTTTTTGGGTGAAATTTGCAAATATGATGCAAGTTTCGAATTGGTCAAATTTGTCAGATACTGGATTCACTTGAATATTCATTTCATCCTCACTCACACTCATACGCACACACACAACCACACTCGGACATGCACACTTACATGTACATACATACAGCCACTCATGAGCAGGCATGTACACGCTCAGTCACAGACATCTTTTGGCAGACACGTATGCACATTCACCTGGCCAGATATTTATATGCACCTACATGCTTACACTTATGTACATCTGATTGTATACAGGCAAACACGCTCAGGAACCAACCAACCACACAGAGTGTATACTTAGGCAAGGTGAAACCAAGGAAAAAGTCTACAAGAGGCACACACACACACACACACACACACACACCTGACCACGCATTCAGGCACACTCACTTGTATGTATCAAACAACCCTTACACACCAGAGTGAGAGAGTTGCAACTGCTTTTGGCAACTCCCTCCCCTTGATCAGGACACACGGAAGCCAAGAGACATTATGGCAGGCACTCACTTGGATTTGTTCTCCTCATAGTGAGCACTGGTCTTAATGTATCTGGCCAGTTCTATCTGCATATCGCCGAATAAAGGAACCACCTGCAGCTGCTGAAAAAAAAAAAAAAAAAGAAAGAAAGACATGGTTGAAATAAAGGGAGTAGCTCAAGAGGACAGAAGGAGGTATCCTATTTCCTAGGGTTTATTTTATTTTTTTCAAATTGCAAATGTGCCAGGGCTTCTAAGGCAAAGGGGAAACTATAGCTGCTCAAAATTTTCTTATTGAGGTTTTTGTTGTTGTTTTAGTGCACGTAGATAATACCTTTTATTGGACCAACATCTGCTGGAGAGATTAGGCAAACTTTCAGACCAACAGGTTGCTTCCTCAGGCATCTGAAACTCAGTGACTGAGCTAGACTAGTCTGCATTGCTCAGTCTATAGTTCTGACTTTCTGGTGCCTGATGAAGTGCCCTGTGTGGCCCAAAAGCTTTCATACAACAGACGTTGGCCCAACAAAACAGATAAAGTATACTTATTTTTTCCATCTCAGCAGGCAGAATGGGAAAGTAACATTAACTTTTCTGAAAACTCATTCTTTGCAACCTGAAAATTTTAAAACAGTTAAAGATTTCCATTTTGAATACTTTCAAACAAAAAGATCATTATGGGGCTGATTCAAGCTTCATGTCCATGCAATGGGTGTGCAGTCACACACACATGCATTGAGCATGCACTGCACACATGGTATGCACATGCACCCTGCACAGGGATGCAGGCCTACGCATTGGATCAGCCCCTGTTTCACCAAAATAGTTGGTGAACAAACCATTTCTAAAAGCCAGCTTGGGGCACAGACATCCATGGCACGTTTTTCATATAGGGAAAAGCCAATCCTCCAACACACCTCTTCTCCCCTGAATTTGCTTTTACCCTTTTGTTTATTGCTTATTTAAACACTGTGCTCTGACTCCATCCAGTGGAGCCCTTAGGCAATGATTCTTCAAGGCCTGTGAAAATCATGAGGGTTTTCAGGCTAATCTACGGCAGCAGCAACAAGAGAGATGTATTGGCTTTCATGGCCCCAGGGCACTGCTATGAATTTGTAGAAGTGAAGAAAAGACCCAAGGCTTCTGACTCCATCGTCTTATCCCTGGCTAGGAAGAGATGGGTCTGTGGCTTCTTCTTGGCTTGATATGATCCAGGGCTGGATAATTTCACAGACCGCAGAGATTTTATGATTTCTATGACATCTGTGAAATCATGATTGACACAGGGCTTTAGCGAGGATGAATCACTGGTAACTCTTAAGAGAAATTATCCTGTTTATTGAGGTTTCACTTATAAATGGTTTAGCAAGGTTTAATGAATGATGATGAGTTAATGTTACAAGTATGTTACAGATATGAAGAGTATGTGCTACAGATGGTTGTAAATATTTAAAAAAAGATGACAAAACACTAAGGGAGTCTGGGGCAGGCAGTTGTGGTGTGAATCACACAGCCAACGATTCAGCTACCCTGTGGCAAAGCTGGTTAGCGACCCTGATGTAAATAGTCACAGGTGCAGTTACGGCGCTGGCACCAAGGATAAGGTCCAAAGCTTTGTGGCTGTAGAGTTTTCTAACTGAAGGCTTCCCTGACGCTACTGGAACTGTCCAGCCCAAATCAACTTCTTTTTCACCAGTTTTCAATCAATTTCAGGTAGTGACTCCATAGAGACACAACATAAATCCTCATGATTTCTAGACCTGCTCCCCTCCTACATTCGATGAGCTTGTATTTTTTTTTATTTTTTTTATTTTATTTATTTTATTTTTTTTTACAGGAAAAGTACTCTTCATTGCCATCCACAATGATAATCACTCACAAGCCTATAGTCTTATAATGGAGTTTGAAACTGGCCGGTTTAAAAAGCAGTCCAAAATAAAAGGTATGAAGGGGTCTTCAGAAATCAGCAATTCATTTCATCCTTCAGTTGCAAAATCAGTCCATACTAGTAGGGTCATTGTCCGGATTTTAATGTCCTCATCAAGGAAGGGTTGTTGGGTACTTATCGCATCTTCAAAGATTAGCTTGTCTGCAGGACTCTAAAATTGTCACAGTTGAACTTATAAGAAAGGTTTAAATTAAAAAACAAAAGCAAAAGACTTTTCATTACTCGAGATCTTTGTCAGTCAGTTAGGGATTGTCAACACCTGTTACTGCTGTTGGCAAAGCTGGTTACTTCTCAGCATATGTTATTGGTATATAAAGGTGTTGTCTGGACAGCACTAGATAGGTCACAGCTCCCACACACTTACACGGGTGGTGGTGGGAGCGGTCACTCCAGCTGGAAGCCAGCGTGGCCGAAACATGCATAATGGTGGCTGGGGAGATATGGACATGTCTGCCCGCCCCTGTGCTGTACGGAGCAGCCTGCCCCTTGGCTGATGGATGGATAGCCATGGCAGCCAGTGGCTGCCGGGAACCAGCGGGGACCCCAGCCGAGGTAAGTAAAGTGGCCGTTCATCTGTAATGGCACATTTTACACCTGGCTGGGCAGTCATTCCTCAGGCAGTGTTGGCGTCTAGCTTGGGCTATGTCCTGGAGAGGTTCCTGAGTCACAGCCCGGGATACATGCCAACACCGGCTGGGCTAACATCTGGCAGTGCTTTCCAACATGATGGTGGCCTGTGATTCCGCGTGGAAATACGGGCCATCATTATGTCTGAAAACACCCAGAGCTTATGGTGAAAGAAGAAGTGAATCAGGAAAAAACTGATAATTGTTGGTAATTTCATCACATAGTCTGAATAAATAATCCATCTAGTGTCAGTAAATGTAGAATAAGTGAAGACTCTACTATAATAACTAGGCCAGGACCCCAGTCCTTTGAATTCACAAAAGTGAAAAGGCAGGAAACAGCAGCTTTTGTGTAACAGAGAACACGGAAAAAGGACAGGAGTGGCTCCTTCTAGTTTGACAACGTTCATCCCAGAATAATTAGCATCAGTCACTGGGGTGCAGCAGAAGGAGCTTGGGGAGCACTTTTACACATTGCCCGAGCACTCTGGTACTCCCAAGCACCAGGCTGAGAATCTCTGACTTAATGGAAGGAAAATCAAGGCAAAAGATCTCAATGGAAGAACTTGATGGAAAGTTGAATTTAGTAGGTGATGTTCTTTACTCTCCTGCTCTTTGTTCCAGTTACTCATTTTCAGTGCTAACTAAGCCTTTGCCATGTTTGCCTATACAGATGTCACCGAAACTGTAGGGCCAGAATGTGCATGGGAGAAGGAAGTTGTTCTTACGTAGGGATTAGAGATGGGAGGGAGATGACTTGGGGTGGCTGAGGGAGAAGAAACATTTCCTTGTTTTTTTCCATGGTCTCATATGGAAAAATTGGATATTTTGGGGAACATTGAAAAGAATATGTTCATGAAACGGGAGGAATTTTGCCATCAACCTATACATGTTGCTGCAAATCTTTTAGATCTATGTTTCAAAGGTAGTAGTGCTACTGATGAGACTATTTCAACTGCATTTGACTGGATTACTAAACAAGAAGCAACACACTTGGGACTTGGTGGTGGAAGAAGAGTGCTTTCAAATATTGCCCAATACAGAATTGTTCAGGTATTTGGTCCAGGAAAGAAGCCTGGAAATTGAGCATGCACTGCACACATGGTATGCTTCTTGTCTACTTCAGTTTCCTCCATATTCTGCAGCATATGAAAAAAAAAAAAAAACCCAACCTGGTCCATGTTTGGAAATACACACACAAAACAAACAGACTAGCATGTGAAAGAGTTGAGACACTTGTTTCAATGTGTGCAAGCCTTCAATTTTCTGAATTAAATGAAGAGCAGTGGAAGTTAAGAATCGGATCCTTCAGATACAGATTCTGATTAGATAAGGAAAACTCTTATTTCCCAAGTGTTGTTAATCTTTCAAAGTTATATAAGTGATAGTTATATTGTTATTGATTCACCGTATAGTTTAGGGGTGGGAATTCCAGATCCACCAAGATCTGATATTGCCGGTATTTAGCGGTACCGCTAAATCCGAGATCCGTACTCCTGACCGTACCGTTTTTTTTGCATTGGTCTCGGAGACTGACTGGCAGTTGGGCACTGGTTTTTTTTTTTGGTTGTTGTTGCCCTTGTTGTCCCTCCCTGCGGTGCAAAGTGTTACATTTGGTGCTTTTTCTTTCTTTTTTTAAACCCTGCCTTGGATTGGTTGCCTTTTTTGAAAATTAAAAAAAAGCATCCAATCCTGAAGGTTATTTCCTAAGATTTTAGACGGGGTAGGGATGTGACTAGTGGGTGGGCACTTGGCTGGATGGAGTGGCCAATAGTAGTGTAGGATTTTTTTCCCCCCTTCTGGACCTTGGGAAGCCATTCTACAGCAGGTTTGGGATCTGAAAGGACTCCAAGACTGCTGGAGGCATGCGAGCATGCAACTGTTGGTAAGTAAAGTTTAAGTTATGGGTTCCTTTGGGGTTTTATGAGATGGGATTAGTTACAGGACCCCCTGGTGCCCCTTAGAAAGGGAAGGGGGAGAAAATGGAATAGAGACCTAGTCTCTTGGCATCCCGGGGGGGGGGGGGGAGTTAGGGAGTTGCATGCATGCCATGTGACCAGGCCATGGCAAGCAAAGCAAGTGACGAGCGCCTGGGATAGCAGAGGCTTTTGAAGCCCCAATGGGGGAGAGGGGAAATGTGGCTGTGCCAGCCAGGGTTGTCATGGATGTGTTGTGTTGTGTGACCCAGGCATCTGGTGTTTTGGGGTGAGGTGAGCCCCAGTTGCCAGGCCAAGTGGGAGGAAGAAGCATGCTGCTCTTGGCTTGCTGAGGCAGCCCTGACAGTGGGGGAGAGGGGAAATGTGGCTGTGCCAGCCAGGGTTGTGTCGTGTTGTGTGACCCATCTGGTGTTTTGGGGTGAGGGGTGCCCCAGTTGCCAGGACAAGTGGGAGGAGCATGCATGTTGCTTACTTGCTGAGGCTTTTGAAGCCCTGACAATGGGGGAGGGGGAAATGTGGCTATGGCTGTGCCAGCCAGGGTTGCTGTGTTGTGTTGTGTGACCCATCTTGTGCCATCTGAGGTTATGACAGGTCGATTTTTTTTCTTTTCAAAACCCAAGCCTTGGTGACGTGACTGGCGATGTGACACACGAGTAGCCGGCTGCCGGGTAAGCAACGCCTCAAATCTACCCTCCACACTACTTCACCCACCCACTCCACTACCCCCACTCTATCCCCACACCCTTCACCCCAAAGCACATCACACCTCTACCCCTCACCCCCACACTCCACTACCCCCACACCCTTCACACCCTCCCCCCACCTCTACCACCACACTACTTCACCCACTCACTTCACTACCCCCACACCCTTCACCCCTACCCCAGTACACCACACTCCTCCAGCCCCACATACCTCTACCTCCACACCTTTCACACCTTCACACCTCTCACCCTTCACCCACTCCACTACCCCCACACCACACTCCTCCAGCCCCACACACTTCACCCCATCCCACCTTCAACCCCATACACCACCCCGTAGCTAGTTCCCACCACCCCTAGTTTAGTACTTTCCTTAGCCAGTTCCCAGTGCCACCACTAGGTACTAGTCTAGTACCACCACACACATCACACCGCATCCTCTGCTGCCAGTGGTCCTTTCTTCATTTCCACAACTTAATTATGAGCGGTCGTGGAATGAAGAAACAGACCATGAGTGGGAGTGCTGGAAGAGGCCAGGCTCTTCCTAGGCAGCCGACTCAGTCTGGCACAGAGGAGACACCCGAGGTAGGGCCACCTGTGGCCTCTTCCTCCCGCACACAAGCTTCAAGTGCGCCCAAGCTTACAGGCTCTGGACGTCTCTTGAAGCCCCCGAAGAGGCNGGGGGGGGGGGGGGGGGGGGGGGGGGGGGAGCGTGAATCCTCCTCCCTGGCGCTGACTAGCAGTAAGAAGAGGGCTCCTTCTTCCTCTGCTAGTGCAGTGGTCCGTCCACCAGATATCTCCACTGCTGCTGCTGCTCCTAGCATGCATCTCTCCTTTGTGCAAGCACTTTGTCTCATGCAGATGCCTGCTTCCCCACCCTCTCCCCTTGTCGACACGCATCCTAGCGCACCCGCACCAGCTCAGGCCCCACCCACCACATGCTGCGCCAGTTACCACCGCCCCTTCCACAAGTGTTATGCCGAGCACTACCTTTGAGAGGTTGACCACCAGTCATGCTACTCCTGCCCTCCCAGGAACCAGAACAAAGATGATCACATCCTGGATGTGGTCTCATTTTCACATCTGGGAGGACGATGCCTCAAAGGTAGTGTGCGTGCATGGCAGTGCCAAGGTCAGTCATGGTTGCACAGATCCCAAGAGATATGGCACCTCTGGCCTTAGCGTTCACTTGAGATGGCACCACGGGAACATACGTGATCCTACGGAGTGTCGTTCCAAGCGACAGCGTGGGGAGGTGCCAGTTGCAGAGGGTGCAGATGATAGTTCTGAGGAGGAGGAACCCTCTTCAACTCCTGCTGCAACTGCCACCGCTGGGCTGTCTGATGACGGTTCCACAACCATTACCCAGTCCCCGCAGAGGAGGAGCGTTATCCGCTCCACCTGGCCGACCCCTTATTCCTTGTCCCAGGCCACTGTAACTCCACTCTGGGAAAGGAAGATGCCGTTCGCATCCAGCCACCCCCGGGCTGCAGCCATCACCAAGGCAATTGGGGAAGTGATTGCCCTGGATGAGAGGCCATTCAACCTTGTTGAGGGTGTAGGATTCAAACGGCTGTAACGTGGCTCAAGTAAATGAAGCAGAGTCCCTTGTCACAAAACCTTCCACTCGAAGGTTATCCCATCACTGTACAGGAGGGTGAGGTCCCGGCTCCTTCTGGACTTCTCCCATGCGGAGGGGGCAATGGTACATTTTACCACTGACCTGTGGACTAGCCAGAGTGCGGTCCACACCTATTTGTCATTGACCGCACACTGGTGGCAGATGTCACCAGTTGCTGTCACCAGCACAGCAGCAGGCATTAGAAGCAGCACTGTTACATGCCCAGGTGCTTGAATGTCAGCACACGGCTGATAAAATCCTCGAAGCGGTGAACGGCATGCTGGATGGGTGGGTCCGATGCCAAGGTTCAAACATCAAGGTTGGTTACTTTGTAACTGATAATGCCCCAAACATTACTCATGGTGGCTACACTCATGTTCGCTGCAGTGCGCACCTCCTGAACCTTGTGGTTCAGGGTGCCTTAGGTGGAACCGAGGGCTTGGAGGCACTCCTTGAAACTGCCCGTAAGATTGCCAGTTTCTTCCATCGGTCAGTTTCAGCCAGCCAGGAGCTGTGAGAGAAGCAGGAGGAGTTTGGCTCCCCGCTTCACTGGCTGGTACAGATGTTGCCACAAAGTGGAACTCCAGCTTCTTGATGCTGCAATGTCTCCTGGAACAGAAGGAGGTGCTGCATGCCCTTTGCTTGATGCGGAGCATCGGAGCAACACTACTGACCAGGGAGGAGTGGTCAGTGGTGGAGCAGCTGATGAAGGTTCTGGAGCTGTTTTACCAGGCTACTGTGGAGGTTAGCGCAGACCTCTCCACTCTGAGTCAGGTGATGATGATCTTCATGATCCTGCTTCGACAGATGCGAGCCGTGCTCTCTCGAACGGACCTGCATGGGCCTGTGAGGGCGCTGGCAAAGAAATTGGTAGACAAGCTGAATAGGCGTTTCGACACCTTGAAAGCGAGTCTGCCACATTTCCTAGTCATGCTACTCGACCCACGAGTCAAGAAGAGCATCACCACGTTCATAGAATCCTTCAGAAGCAACAGGGTCGAGCTCGTCAATGAGGTGCGACAGTATTGCCCGGTGCAGGCATCCCCGCTGCAAGGGGCAACTACTGTTTCTACAGGGGTTGCAAATGGGGGCCAATCCACCTTGTTGTTTTCTGGGATGGTGGACTTGGCAGCAAAGGAAGGAGGTGCTGGTGGTGAACCAGCGGGAGACATCATCAGCCCACATCGTGCCAAGATGAACCGGAGGACTGTGGAAGAGTTGGTCTCTCTCAAGACCAACCTTCCACTTCTTGGGTTCATGGAGGGCGATACCCTTGACGTGGGGCCTGATGATGTACGATTGCCCAGCCCCTGGCTATCACATCTCCTGCTACCTTCACTCCCCTGCACCTCTGTACATCCTGACAAGATTCAGGCAATTACATCAGCCTGCAATTCGGTCAGTGGTGGCATTGATGAGCCCACAGCACCAGCCCTTGGTTTGCGCAGCATAGAAAACTGCAGCATGGCAACTTCTCAGTACAACCACTCCACCAGGTAAAAGTAATAGAGATTCTACTACTTCATTCCCATGCAAATTTTATATGTCTGATGTCTGCCAGCCAATGATGATTTATTACCTCCTTCGACCCCATTCCACCAGGAAGGGCAAGGAAGTATTTTTTTGGCAATATTATTATTATACAGAGCTCTTGTAGGAGCTTTTTCAGAGCCCCACTGGGGTTCCTCTGTGGGAACCCCATCGTATTCCTGTGTGGCATGCACAGTCACTGGAGTGAAGCGCCCCAGCAGCCCCCCATACACATTACCACACCTGTCTCATGGGTAGGAGGGGCCCACCCCCAGAAAGAGGTGCAGAGGGCATTGGGAGGGTGGAACCTCTTCCTGGGGGTGCTCCCCCCTACGAGACACCCCTGCCCCCCATCCCATACACACACATGATGGAGTGGAAAGCCCCAGCAGGGCCCTTTCCACCCCATCAGTCCCCCATCCACACACTGGAGTGGAAAGCCACAGCCAGGCCTTTTCCACCCCATCAGCCCCCCATCTCATATGCACAGTGCATGCACACACTTAAAATTTGCCCGTCCCCACCCCCAGGAAGAGGTGCAGTGGGCACTGGGAGGGCGGAAAATATTCCTGGGGGTGCGGGCCACCCCCCCAACACACACAAGTCACCCCAGTCCCCCATCCCGGCATATACACACACACACACACACACACAGGAGTGGAAAGCCCCAGCAGGGCCCTTTCCATCCCAGCAGCCCCCCATACACATTCCCACACCTGTCTCGTGGGTAGGGGGCCCTCACCCCCAGGAAGAGGTGCAGAGGGCATTGGGAGGGTGGAACCCTCTTCCTGGGGGTGGGGGGCCACCCCCCACGAGACACCCCAGTCTCACAGTGGAATTTCAAGCCAGGCAGAAGAGAGAGCTGCAGCAGATGACACACAATGGAGTCCCCTTTACCCTGTTCCCCACTGAACCCATCCCTTCCCCTTCCTCTTCTCGTGTACCCAACAAACAAAAACCTTTCCCCTCCTACTTCTCCTCTGTCCTGTCCTTCTCTTCTGATTTGGCTTGTCGCAGGACTGGGAGCTAACTCAGTCCTCCCAGTTCTCCAAGCCTGACGGTAAGGCTTGTGTCCCAAAGCCTACAAGTGGCCAAGGAGGGCACGAAAATCGAGGATTCGGAGGTTCTGGATAAAGGTAGGTGATGGCAACGTGATCTATTTTGGGGGGGGGGAGGCTGTCTGGTTGGGGGAAAGACAGTGCTGCACAAAGGACCACAGAGTGCTCTGCCCCTCTCTATCCCCCCCAGTAGACAGCTGCAAGAGAGTACTCAGGGTTAATGTCCCTGTCCCACTTGCTACACTGCTGGTTTAGGCCCTGCCTCAGGAGAGATGGAGAGCCTCTTACTGGGGGTCCTATCCACTACCTGTCGCCATAGGGCTATGGTCAAATTGTGGGAGAGAGGGTTTATTTGAATATTTGTGGGGATTGACATGTGTTGTGTTCATTGTGTTGGCATTGGAACTGTTTGATTGCAATGCATTGCCAACTGAATATGTGGTTATATCAAGGTCAACAGATGGTCAATTAAATTGGGATTTATTGATACTGTGTGTGTGTTACTTGTGTTCATTGTGTTCAGGCCTTGGAACTGTTGTTGTCTGGCATTGCCAATTGAATATGCGGTTGTCAACTAGGATGGTCAATTAAATTTGGGATTAGTGCCTCTTTAGCAAACTAAACTGCGTGCTTGACTGACATCATAGTGTGTGCTGTGTGTCGTGATCTGACTTCTGACTGATTTGATAAAACTGATGACCAATGCTGTGGAGCCCCCCCTATTTTTAAAGAAAAAAAAGTAGTGGGGGCTGTGGGGGCTACTGAGGGGCGGGGGGGGGCTACTGGGCACAAAGTGTAGTCTGGTGGTTAGCAGTTAAGTAAATGAATCTGTCATTAAACGTTTAACATTGTTGTCTTTAAACAGGTAATTTCAGTTTACTTTTTTCTCCCATTGATTTCAAATGGGAAAACTTGCCCATTGATTTCAATAGGAAAAAATCCGGTACCGGTATACCGGTTTTAATCCGATATTCTGGTATTATGAGATCTGATATCCGGTAAAACCGGTACCCGGTATTTCCCATCAAGCTAGTTTTGATGATAGTGGCCCTTTTTACATGGGTCGCAGCGCGGGGGTGGGGGGGGAGGGTGTAGACGGGTGCACACTGACCCCCACCCATCACCCATACACAGAGCAACTGTCGTTTTTGCCAGTTGCTCCATGCATGGGTGACGGGTGTGGGGGTGCATGCTTGTTTTCAGGAGCGCGCACACCCCCACCGCAGATTTTACCCAAGACTCACCCACGCATGTAAAAAGCACCAGTTATTAGCACACAACCTACTAAAATTGGATTGGGTAGAGGGGTTTGAGGAAGAGGATCAATGGGTGGCAGGTGGGGTGGGTGGTTGGGATTGTATTTTATATTTTTAATGTTGTGAGCCACCGTGAATCTGTGGAGAAGGGTGGAGTAAAGATGTAAAAAATTAAATAAAAATCAGAGCCCCAAAGAATTCTGGATGCATCAGAAAGAATTTCTTCCAGTGCTCCTGCAAATGCACAGACCCACCCCTCTCCAAAATAAAAGTGACAAAGCTACAGCCATCAAAGCCTGGAACAAACCTTCATGGAATCTCTTGAGCAGCCTGTGCTGTGAGTTCTAATATCAGATTTATATTTTCCACCTAGCAGGGACTCTGATTTACATGAGTCATAAGAATGCAGAAACAAGGTTGGATCACTGTATTCCTAGTGCTTTGTTACGACAGGTCAGTGGTGGAGTAAACAAAAAAGAAAAAAAAAGAATCAATCATTAGCCTTAAGGACTGTAACAAATTGGATGGGAATTGCATTTGGGTTTGAAAGCCTTGCATTCCTCTAACTCAGGGTTCAGGGGTCACAAATTGGTGTCACAGGGCTCCCAGCGCAGAGTTTCCAGCCTGCGCTGGGGAGACACAGGGCAGCAGATTCCACCGGGGGGGGGCAGATGAATAAACCCTTGGGGCTTCCCCCCACCACATCCTGGCCAGGCGGCATTGAGTGGGTGGGGGGCTGCCAGGACTTGCCTTCCCGCCCCCCTCTAGCCTCCTTCTGGCTGCTTCCTGGCCCCTCCCAGAGTCATCTGGCCGTGCCGCTCTAGGAGACATCATCCAGTTGCGTCACTCTGGGAGGCCCCATTGGGAGGGGCCAGGAAGCAGCCAGAAGGAGTGACTGAAGAGCGCTGAGAGGAGCTGCCGCCCCCACCACCTCTATGCGTGTTCATTTGTGAGCGAGCCCTGGCAGCCCTCCCACCCAATGCAGTCCAGCACAGTGAGGTGCAGAATAAGGGCCCTACTCATTGACTTTCATGGGACTGCTCTAGAGGAAGTGGTTTGAAGACTGTGGCTTAATTCAGTGGCCATGGAATCTGGTATTTTTCCATGATGGCACAAAATGGATGTTATTCAAGGATTTGGGACTTTCAGAGTGGTTGTAAACAAGTGGGGAAGTTTTGTGGGTGAGCAGTGTAGTGTTACTGAGTTCTATGCTGGAAGGTGCCCCATCCAGGACTCAAAGTGCCATCCCACAGTATGATTCCCCCCCCACCCCCACCCCACCCACCACCACCACCAGCTTCTGGGAATGCACCAATCTGCACAGAGCCCCAAAGTTCCTTAGGAAACTACTGCAAACAAATGTTGGAGCAGCTAGTGATCATTACATGGAAAACTACCAGGACAGGTAGGCAGTCTTGGTATAGCTCTAGTTTTAGCTAGCAGAAGTCAGTGCCATAAATAGGACATCTTTTCTACCAAATTAATAGCTATCCAGCTTTATCTACTATTCCAATGAATTTTTGTACCAGGGTCCCAAAGTTAACACCCTATTCAGCCAAGCAAAACAGAGGGTGAAAACAAATGAGACAGTAGCCTGCATTGGCCCAGGAGTCATCTGCTCATCAGTTGGGTGCACATCTGGCTGCAACCTAAGTCCACCTCGAAGCAGGTGGGTGGCTGCTATGGTACGTGAGGGCCAGAGATGGCTGGTGACGCAGCCCAGGCAAAGGTCCGACCACCTGGGTTAAACATTCGGCCCCACCCAGCACCACTGTGAGGCAAGGTCTGATGATCGGGCCCAGAAGAGTGTGTGCTCGCCCCAGCCACCAAGCAGCTGACCAGGGGGGCATGGAGAGAGCCCTCAATCAGCTGTTTGGCGCACACACTCAGGCCGGGAGGGCGCACCTTGGGGCCCCTCATTAGCTATTTGGCAGCAGCTCTTCCTGGAGTCCTGATCCTACTGGGCAGCAGGGTTCCAGGAGTCATGTCCTGTATGGACAACTCCTTGGCCAACGTGTGGCATGGAGGGACCTGTGACGGCAACCCTCATGACAGGATTACCAGAGAGGGGGCTGCTCATGTGAACTGCCCTCCCTGCTGACCCAAGGAGCGGTGGCTACAGCGGACCTCCCCGGGGCAGCCTGAGGAGCCAGCTCGTCCCCATCATTTATGTTTTCCCCAGGGTGGCCAAAGATTTATTCTTTTTTGAAAGAATCCCAAACTTAAACCTTCACCAGAAACTGACCTTGAAGAACTTATCAATTTTGCCGAGATTGATTCTCTTCTTGGCGTCCAGTTTGTAAATGTTACTGACATTGCCATCCATCAAATACAGACCAAATCCCATCACCTAGAAGGAAAATAAGATGAAGAAGCTAGAGAGTTAATGACCTGTAAACAGAGAGCAGAATAGTGGAATAAGAGAAGAAACTATTTGAGATTCCTGTGCCCAGTACTCAAATTATTGGGGGGGTGTGGGGTGTTGGAGATAGTGGTGATGGAGAATTAATAAAAAAACATCTATCATTAGTAGCTCCACAATTTGGCCCACCAGAAGCTACACCCGACTCTTCTCCCAGATCCTCTAAACTAACAGGGTGTCATGGGAACCTTATATGGCACAAAATGGGCTTTTAGATTTCTCAACACATCATGGAAATGCAGAATTAGACAGAACTATTACACCTTTACTACTTGGGGTGGTGCAGGGGGAGAAGTTCCAGTGGGAGGGGATTTTACACAAAGGAGCAGTTAGAAATATGGGAAAGATCAGTTGCATTCATTAGGAAAAAAATGCAGTCTGCTCATGCTGACTGAAAATGAACGTACTTTGCAGAAACCACCATACACAGAAACCAGTCAGACACAGACATGAGGGGAAAGGATCAAATGGGTGCTTAGATACAGATGGGGGCAATTACACCCCCAAACACCTGAACCCTAACCTTAGCTCTGTGCCGCCTAACAGTCCTAACCATACTTTTAGCTTCACAAGCACGTCCCAATCTCAGTCCTAGCTCCACCCCTCCTTCTGAACATAAGTGTAGCTTGGCACGGTCTCCCATCCACTTCTCTAACTCTAGCTCCACACCCCTCCCATCTGCAACCCAAATCCTATTTCTGCACCATCTACCAATCCCAACCCAACCCCCAAACCTAGCTTTGCATCCTTTCCCAGTCCTAAACCGTAGCTCCATCCCACCACCGATTCCCAACCATAATCCCAGCTCCACAATACCCAGCCCCAACCATAACACAGTGATCCCATGCAGACTCAATCCTTACCCTAACTCTGCACCATCTATCAATCCCAAACATAACCCCACTTCTGTGTCCCTACCAATTGCCAACCACATCTCTAAGAACATACATAAGTAAAGTAGTGCCATACTGAGTCAGACCACTGGTGCTTCGAGCCCAGCACCTGCCTCCAACAGTGGTCAATCTCGGTCGCTTGGAGAAAGTACCCAATAGGTCACAATGGGGAAATCCATTCCATGTTGTTCACTCCCAGCTCCTGACAGTAAGGGGTTACATTCCCTAAACCTACCCGGCTAATAGCTGCTAATGGACTGATCATCCAGAAACTTGTCCAACCCTTTCTTAAAGGGGAATGCAAGCTATACTACTGGCCTTTACCACATCTTCTGGCAACAAATTCCACAACTTAATTGTGTTGAGTGAAAAAACATTTTTAATCTGCTCCCCATTAGTTTCATGGAGTGTCCCCTAGTTCTAGTATTATTTGAGAGGTTAAAAAACCACTCCCTAATTAACCTGTTCCACACTACTCAAGATTTTATAAACTTCTATCACATCCCCATCGTCTCTTCTCCAAGCTAAAGACAAGAGCCCAAACCTATCTTCATTGGGGAGTTGTTCCATACCTCTTATCATTTTTGTTGCCCTTGTCTGTACCTTTTCTATTTCTACTATATCTTTTGGGGGATAAGGCAACCAGAACTGCACACAATATTCATGATGCAGTTGTACCGTAGATTTATATAGTGGCATAACGATATTTACAGTTTTATAAATTGTTTGCTTTTTGACCGCCACCACACACTGAGCTGAGGATTTCAATGTGTTGTCCACAATGACTCCAAGATCCTTTTCCCGAGTGGTAACTCCTAATTTAGAACCCAGCATGCGCACATAAAAGTTGGTTTTCCCTAGGTGCTTCACTTTGCACTTGTCCATATTAAATTTCACCAGCCATTTAGATGCGCAGTCACCTAGTCTCACAAAATTCCCCTGAAATTCTTCACAGTCCACTCATGTTTTGTGGTCTAGCACCACAACCTCATCCAGTTCCCAACCTTAACCTAAATACGCACCACTTCTCAGCCACAACTCTAATCCCAAGTCCTCGTCCCCTAGCTGGCTACAACTTTAACCTTCAATCCAGCCACAACCCCAGTGTGGGAAATCACCGGGGGGACGGGGTGGGGTGGGGGGGGGAAATACAAGAGAGCTTCCACATTCACCTCCATACTTTGGAGTTTGTTTTCTCTCCCCCATATCAAAAGTTGGAAACCATTTGCCCCAAATGTAAACACTCAAGTCTCTGGGCACACTGGAAAAAATTCCCCATTTCACCCCATTAGGTTCCAGAGTAATTTCTGGTCATGATTGCTCACCAGGTGAGCAAACACCTTCTTTAGTAGAGGTAAATTATCTGCCTAGTACATTTAGAACATGAGGTTGGCTAAGTTCTTAAATTTAAGACACACTCAAACACAAAGTTGAGTCATCTTGTAGGAACAGGATTTGTAGCACCTTCTGGACCTATCTCTGCGGGCAGGAATGGTGTGAACGTAGGTTTTATGGGCTAAAAAATCCTTTGGAAAAGGCTAACAGGGAGCTAGTAAATTGCTGAAGCAGCTGAGGACTTAGGCCACTTATAGTGGCCGACAATTCTCCCGACAGAGAATCTCCTGGCCGGGAAACTTATGCCGAGCTCTGCACATGGGCGCAGGGCTAAAAGCGTTATCAGCCACGTCAAGCAACTTTTCCCCCTATGAATGTCAGAGCTGGAATTCGAGCCCTGATATCACATGGCAAAGGGGGTTTGTCTGGATGCTGTTTCCCTAGTGGGGGGGGGGGGTTGGGGTCGGGGACCTGTACCCCAGTTTCCCTACCAGGGAATTCCCTAGGGAAGCTGCATCTAGTCAAACCCCCTTTGCTGAGCACTGCTAGAGGCTTGAATCCTCCCTCCCTTCTCTCCCCACCCAACAGTAGCACGCTTGGCAAAGGGGCTTTGGCTGGGTGCCGCTTCCCTAGGGGGTTCCCTGGCAGGGAGACTGGGGTACAGGTCTCCAACCCCACACAAGGGAACTCTTGTGTCCCCAACCCTCCCCCCCTAACCAGGGGTTCCCTTGGGGGGGAGGGGCATAATGCAAGCATGGATCCATTATTTTGTATAATGGATCCAAACCCCGGAAGAAACTAATGTGGGCATATGCAGCCATCTCACATTACTATTAGTGCTGGTTTTGCGCGAGGTTGAATCTCACACAAAAGATTAAAGTTGAGCAAGCAGCCTGACTGTTTAACAAGCTTGTGTATCTCCCAAGGCTGATTACTGACCATGTCTAGAGATAGATAAGAGTTTCAAGAATGATGCCAATTAAAGAAGGGAAGAAATAAATGTTATTTTTTAACATTATGGGGAAAACAGCACCACCATAAGCAAGAAGCCAATGTTAGCTGATAGATATTCTGTCCTATGTTGATGTGTGTCACAATTAGGCTAGGATGGTGATGGATGGCATAAGTACAGCATAACTGGTTCCTGTCTAACTTTGGGGATCCATTCTGCCGCAGACTTTCCCCCTTTCCTGCAAACGGAGGTTCTGGGAAAGCTATTGTTTGTTTTGAGCTTGACTAGCTGATTATAGGACAACTCTCTAGTCTTGCAAGTTCTTAAATTCATCCCTCTGTAGCCATTTTCTTCTTCTTTTACACTTTACATGTTATTCATCTCTCTCTACTCATAATTTGTAGTGATTTCACACTTTTATTCTGTTGTATTCATTTACTAATTGTAATGATTCATTTTAACCTTTTAGTAAAGATTTTCAGATTTACATCCTAAGATTGCCTTAGTTTTTCCTGGAGCAGGAGAGAGACACCGTACCTAGAATCTACTCCAATTGTCACATTTATCAAGCCAACAGTGGGAGGTGGCGAGGGGACAAAGTTTAATTCCACAGGAATTTAGAGGAGAATCTTTGTCCAGCTCACAGCAAGCCTGTCCTGCCTAGAGAGTAAGTCTCTGGAATTTGCATTGTAAGAGGGAGGGGGCTTCTCCAGCTCTTCTCCCTACTCACAGTTCTGAACCTCTGCCCAAGCTGGGTCTCAAGATTGCAGGCAGCAGGGGCAGTTCTTCCGCTTCCCACCAAACCCTGCCAACAGTGCCAAGTATCAGCTCGAGGACTCGGCACATTCCCACATTCAGCAGACCAGCACTTTTTTCTTTCCCCCCACATATTACCCTGATGTGTGAAAGACTCCATGCGCTTCTTTAACTGTGCTTGCGTTTGTTTTTTAAGCGCATTGGCAAGTGGCCCAAACCTACCTTTACAAGAGCGGGTTTGAAATGACCGGCACAAATCCTCTTGTCGGAATGTTGGGGCTAGTCAATGTCATGCCAGTTACACAGCGCCCTGTTTCCCCGGCTCTCGGCTCCGCTCCTCTCCCCTCTCCGGGAGTCGGGGAAGCGGGGCGCTCCCCGGCTCTCGGCTCCACTCCTCCTCTTCTCCCCCCACCTGAGTACATTAAAATGCTGCTTTTCCTAAGTGCAGTCCATTTTTTTTTTTTTTAAATGTGCTTAAATAAACCCAGTGTGAATAGTGCATGGGTTTATTTAAGCGCATTTTGAAATTGACTGCATTTAGGAAAAGCAGGATTTTAACATATGTGTGAATGCGCTCTCATCAGTGCCACAGGCAGAAGGGGCTTGGGAGGTCTCACTTGCAACAATGAGTCCCATCTGGGTCTGGGAATCAGCAGTATGGGATTGTACGGGCTGCTGCGGGATGCAGCATCCACAAACATGGAGGAGGGGTTGAGTTCAGGATGAGATGGGACAGGAGGGTACTATTTTATGCCCTGTTCAGGGCTCTACCACAGGTCAGTTCAAAATCATGTTTATCTTCTAGCTCAAGAGTCTTGGTGACTAATGGCAAGTATGGTTTGTATCATCCACGAAAAGGACAGCAACACATGAAAAGCCATTATGTTCTGGGAATGCAACAGCACAGGGTATTTGAGGGCTCATGAACTTGTGATGGGATCCTATCACTAGTTCTACAGTGCCATCGATGAGCTCGAGTTGTTAAATCCAGGGTTGCAAACTTTGGGGTTGTGGAGGTGGTGTGTTCAGATCCAGGATATTCGTACAGCACATGATTCTGATTTTGACCTATCTGCACAGGACATCAGGGCAGGGGGAATAAAAGTCCTTATTTATAAGCACTGCCAAGCTCCACTCTGCTGCATACAACCCCTATCCATGCAATGACCAACAGTGCCACCTGTTGGCTACATGGCATAGTAAACTAGTACACTAGTTTAGAATTGTCTGGGCATGCAGTGTTTAGGTGGGAGAGGAGATGCAAAAAAACCCAAAGCACAAAAAACTGAAATTTGTTTTGCAAAAATGAATGTTTTGGGGTTGTTTTTTTTTAAAAAAAAAAACAAATTAAGGCCATTTCCATTTCAGAAGTGTTGAAACAAAAGGGATTAGTATGTATTTTTAAAATTCCTCTGAAACAAAACAAAAAATTCTCGCTGATCTACTCACCATTTCTTCATCTGACTGTTTTGTATTTATCCCTATGTGTAAGTCAGCTGAATACATGATCACCCTATAGCTCCTGCTTCACAAGGTAGGGGAATGCTTTGGGGGCAGGATTCCCAATCTGTGGTTCCACAGCTGAGCATGCTGCATTATCCTGGCTGAACTGGAAGATAACTGATTGGGTCTCAGGAGGAGCCAAGTATTGAGAAGAGGTAAATGGTGGAGATGTTAATAATAATAATAATAATGTGCAGCCCCTCCTCTCTTCGCTTCACTGGCTTCCCCTTCCTGAACGAATCCTGCACAAGCTCCTAGTCTTCACCTATAAAGCTCTTCACAACCTCACTCCCCCCTACCTCTCTGCACTTATCGCCCTCCATACTCCAGCCCGTGCACTTCGCTCCTCCTCTGTCCCTTCTCTC